>MCJB01001614.1:148956-194803 GCA_002018475.1 Nicotiana obtusifolia
TATATATATATATATGAATAATCTAATTCCTATGACCGAGCCTAATGAAGGCCGGGTATGTTATGGCCGAGCCTAATGAGGGTCGGGTATGTTGTGACCGAGCCTAATACGGCCGGGTAAGATATGCTATGATATGATGATGATGATGAGCCCACAGAGGCATATGTTGATGTACAAAGATGATGACGAGCCCACAGAGGCGTACGTAATCGTATGAGGTAACGACTATGTAAACGTATATGGTAATAATAAATGTATATGAAAATGGTAAGCCCACAGAGGCGTATGTATAAGATGATGATAATAAACATGAATATGATGATATTAGAAAGGTTATGTGTATATGCATAAGCACGACGAGCATGTCATGGTTAGCCGCCCTTAGAGGCGTTCAGATGGTACAGGCTATATGTTTCCTATCCTGACTTACATTATTGCTCTTATGTTATGCTTTCCTGTCTTACATACTCAGTACATTATCCGTACTGACGTCCTTTATTTGTGGACGCTGCATGTCGTACTGCAGGTCCCGATAGACTGATAGACGGAGCTCCTCCACCGCAGTAGGCTATCCAGTTCAGTAGATATTAGCAAGATTCATCCTTCGGACTTGCTACAGCCTTGGTATGTATCTTGTATAGGCATTTTAGGCACGTCGGGGCCCTATTCTGACATAGGTTGCATAATGTATGTTCTTGTAGAGGCTCATGGACAAATGTCAGTGTATGCATAGACAAGTGTCGGTTCATGTACGTGTACAGTCAGGTATTGAATTATGCTTAGACAATGGGATGACTTATGTACAGCTGAATTGCCTTATCGGCAAGCGTATGTATTCTGTTGTATAACTTTTGTACAATTGCTGTGTCAGCCGTGGTATGTTGTACATGTATGCCTACGTCACGATGCACTGTTTTTGTGGATATATGTGTATAAAACGTGTTGTTATCGGAAGGTCCAAGGTAATTACGGTCAATGTTGTTATAAATATGGGCATTCACCGGCCGTCTAAATATTAAAGAAAGTGAGATAGCAGATATGAAGGGTACGCCGGCACTCTGCAAGCAGGGTCCGGTGCCATGTCCCGGCCCTCCGGTTGGGTCGTGACAGCCTGATACATGACGTATTAGTGGGCAACATCATCAGATGGGTCAAACTGCATTGCCTTTGTCTCAAACTTTTTGCTACGCACAAGGTGCCAAACGTCCCGCTTCACGCTGTGATAGTCCTGACTTGGCCTTGAGCGTTTTCTCTTACACTTTTTGTATGCGCAGTCGGTCTTCGACCACCGAATTCGGTCCCGGCTTAATTCCTTGTGCTTCTACTAAGACTTCAAAGCTCCAAGTTATCCATTTTAGCTCTAAACTTGTTTTTCAACTCGAAATCACATCCTACATAGCATAACACACGTAATAAGTACAAAGTACTAGAAATTAGGCTCGAACACGATTCAAGTACAACAATTAGAGTGCGAAATATAACTAAAAATATGATTTTCTAGCCTACCATCAACACCCCACACTTAAAACATTGCTCGTCCTCGAGCAATCAAACTACGACCATAGCAGTGGTATACAACTTTGGACCTAACGGCCGGCCTAGTAACCTTTCGGAATGGGGGATCCCCGTTGGCAACAACCACGGTAGTAGTTGCGGAACTACTGGGCCGGGAGAGGACAACCTCTTGTTCCTGCTCCTCTTTCTTCGCTTCGGGGACGGAGGTCCTACGGTAGGTAACAGCAGGCACAAGCAAGTTGACCGAAGGGGACCAGCGCTTCTACTCCTCCACCGAGGAGCCGTTCTTGCGAGAAGCAAGGGATGTCATGAACGGTGGGAGGTCACAGAGAATTGACCTATTCATAGAGTGATCCTATGATCGATACAGGATATAGACTATCTCATTCTTTATTCTATTCTATTTCTGAAAGAAAAAAAAAAGAAGGGTGACTCAACTTCTCAGCTAGAGTTGGTGGTGGGACCTGTTGGCATAATGCACGCTGGAACGTGGGAATTCGAGGTCTCATGAACTACTACTAAAAACCTACTTTTTTTTTGTTTTGTTTGTGGACAAACGATATCCGGTCAGGCCTATGGCTGGATCCTTTTAGATCTACGGGCCGGCCGGCCCCGGCCGTTTACATGAGCATAGGGTAGACACCTTTTCGTCAAAAAACTTTCCTAACTCATCATGTCAAGAATAATTAAAGCAGACTAAGTGCCATATCATAACATCCTAGCCTCAAGACTCGACTCAAAAGCACCAAGTATTTTTCACAACGTGAACATAGAGGCCAAAGACATTTTCCCTTTGCAAGTCATATCCCCTCACACAAACAATAAAGAGTAGTTTCACATACAATAAAATTTAAGTATAATTAGGAATTCAAGATAGAAAGACTTCGCTCACTCTCGGAAATAAAGTTCATATGCCACAGAAATGTACCATAGGATTGCCCATAGTGTAATACATTACTAATTCAAGCTGATTCAGTCAAGGATCAAGTAAGGCTTAATTTGGTTGTAATGTAGGCTGTGGGACGGATAAGACACATCTGGATATAGTGGCTACACCTCCCTAAGAACTTTAATACATATACATTAAAAGTTCAAATCCCACACTTGTGTTGAACCAAACCCCAACCTTCATAAAATACTAGTACCAAGCTCCCATTTCTTTAAGCACAAACATAATGAGAATATACCACTAGCAAGGAATCAAATATATTTTTTCTAATACATAAACAACTCTATTTTTCTCTTTCTATGTAATGATTTTTGTTTCAAGAAAACTCATTTTTTTTTCAATTCCCTATAAGTGGCTTCACAATTTTTCAGACAGGGCACCTTTCACCTTTTCAATAGTTCCATTCAAAACCCAACCATACCTCTACTTAGCCTTTAACAAGTTCATAATAATTTCAAGTACTCAAGAGAGGTAAAAGGTTCAAACATATAGTCAATTCAAATAAAGGGGCCAGACTTGTAATGTGGTTGCCAAAGAAAAGATGAATACAGGCTCAACGGGGCTAACTAAGATGCACATTAATTAGGTGGGTAACCAACATATATCTGGCTCAACAAAGAAACTCCTCTATCATATCCTATACTGAACAAGATTGTTATCTCGTTTTGCAAACACGCGGGGCAAGTTCTAAACATCAACTAACATGCATAGAATATCAACAATAACCTCATACACACCTTAGCACATAACTCACTTAGGATTGGATCTATATATCCCGACTCTCTAGTCAAAAAAATTAAGCAGAGTCAAAATCAAACATTTTAAGCACTTATACATGAGTCAAGAACTGAGCCTAGGCGTCACCCAACTAAGGAACTCACTGCTCTCAAGGCACAACAAAGTTAAGAATAGTTATCTCTATTTAATACCATAGCACAAGACTTCTCTATTCCTAACAAAAAGAAAAAAACTAACTACACCCGATTCAGGCAAAACCCTTGAAAAAGAACCGCGGCACAAAGAAAAACCAAGGGGGAAGATAGTCGAGTAAATCCAACGTCGAGAAAAGTCAATTTTTTTTCAAACAATAATGACGAAAACACACACATAGATAAGGAGAAGAAAAATAAATACACATATATATATATTTACATCCTCCACCCTACACTTTAAATTGTGGTACACAATTAAAAAGCAAGAGGTAAAGAAAACTTTCCTGAATTGTTTCCATTTCCGCGAACTTATGAACTCCGCCCCTAATTCTGAATTCATTCCTCGTTTTATCTCCTTAGGATTATTTATGGAGCTCATTAAGCCAAAATCTTTTGAGGATATCTATAAGACCTGCTCTTTTCTTTCTTTCTTGGCCGTATTCTGAGCGGTAAATTTTTCGTGCAGGATAATCCTCAATTAGTTCATGCATTCTTGTACAGGATCACTCCATGCATCATCCTGTAAATCCCCAAAAATAAAATCCACATGATCAATGTTAGAATAAGAAAACAAAGAAGAAAGGTCATGTGAATATTCCTCTGATATGTCCAAGACCATTTGTTTCTCATTCTCTTCTACTAAAGGTTGTAAATGTGGAAAGGTGGATGGGGGTTTGAACTCTTCTTTTATTGCTCCGCAATCAACCAAAGCCTCATCTTCAGTCATCTCAATTGAATCAGAGTGTTCTTGCAGAGTAGCAAGTTCTCTCTGTGGATGCTCATCCTCTTGGGTAGGCTCATTCTCACAGGGTATCTCCTCCATATATTCACCATCACAACGCAATGAGCTTTCTGAAAGTAACTTATTATTTGACTCACTTGCATTATTAGGTTCTTAATGGCTTCATCATTTTCTATAAATCTCCCTTCAACAATATTCATGAACTTATACATAAGCTCTTCTAAACTACCACTATGCTCTTGAGGTGGTTGTCTCACTTCGCCCTCATTACAGTCATAATAAGGGTATTCATCCTATTCAGAGTTAAGATTGTGCTCATACTATACCTCATACCTGTACCGACTAAAAATAGAGTGAGATTGTTCAAAAGACGAGCCATAGAAAGAATATTTACCTGCTTGACAATCAACCCATAGATGATTTCCACTACATTTAAAACAAATAGCAAACTTGTGATAATGTTCAGCTGCTAACTCTACAACCGTTTCATCGGTGGTTGTACTCCATCTTCAATAACAATTAGAGTTCAATATCAAGACTATTTTCTTCAGGCTTTCTCCGTAGCACTTGTCAGGTGCTACAAAAGAAATCTTGAAAACAAGTTAAATAATAAAAAATTGAAAAGAAAAAAAAATTCTCGAATTAGCATCAAAAATTATTTTGAACACTATTAATTTCCAATCCCTGACAACAGCGCCAAAATTTGATGAGCGCAAAACATAACACGAAATTTATGCTCGCTAGTCAAAGATAGTATAGTAAAATTATCATCTCCTCAGGAATTGGATTTAAATAATATTCAAATAACTTATGGTTTAACCAGGATGATCAACGCTTGATTTGAGGTAATTACTAACTACAATAACTACTAAATTTATATTAAGACTACAAATTGGAATTGATCGCAGAAAGTGAGAGTTGAACTAAAACGGTTGGCTATCAAAAGGAGAAATAAGGGTCATGACAGGATAGGTGCAAAATAGTCATTTGAGATTTAACTCTGTTTAAATTCACTTCAAATGTTCTAATGATTCTCAAGAATTCACTCGATAATTAGCTTAAACGTAAGGTCAAGATTCTACTCTCGATTAAATCTGAACTCTACGAGATAAACTAATATGAAGCACTGTGAAGATATGCAAGAACACGTTAGTGGAGTAGTGTTCAAGAAAACTTCTCTCAAATATTCTCCTAACTTAGTTTAATCAACAATTCAAAAAGCTCTCTCGATTACTTAGAAGAATCAGTAAATTAAACCAAATAAAATAATACAAAGATAGTCACCAAAATATTCCTCCGATTAAATAAACCGATGAATAAGTTTGCAAACAATTCAAAGCTCCATAAATGAATTCATGCAATTAAACAATTATTAAGATCCACAAACAATACTCAAAACACCATATCCGTCAAAACCCTAGGGAAGAACTACTCCATAAATATGAAAAAAGTCATCACAAATAAGTTTAAGAACATAAAACATATCAAAGACAACTTTATGACACAAACTCCCATATTGCACCGATTGTTGGTAAGAGAATTGATGAAATCTTGTGTCTTCAAGCCGTGGTATCTCTCTAAAACTATCCTAGATCGAATCCCCGTTTAAAATCTTGTATAAGAAATATTTATACCGTGTACAAAATACCTTTGGACTACACTACCCTTAATGAGGCGAAAAATAAAACTTTCAGCCTAAATTAGCTTAACGCGACGCGGGCATCGCGATAATGGAAGTCTACTGTTGCCTCACATTTTGATGTATGATAAATTTGTTACCTTAGCCTCCCAAAAGACATGGCCTGACACATGATGTATTAGGAGGCAACATCAGAGGGGTCAAATTGCATTGCCTTTCTCTCAAACTTTTTGCTAGGCACAAGGTGCCAAATGTCCCACTTCACGCTGTGATAGTCCTGACTTGGCCTTGAGCATTTTCTCTTCCACTTTTGTATGCACACTCGGTTTTCGACCACCGAATTCGATCCCGGCTTAATTTCTTGTGCTTCTACTGATACTTCAAAGCACCTAGTTATCCATTTCAGCTCTAGACTTGCTTTTCAACTCGAAATTATATCCTACACAACATAACATACGTAATAAGTATAAAGTAGTATAAGTAGGCTCAAACACGATTAAAGTGTAGCAATTAGAGTGTGTAATATAGCTAAAACGAAGGTTCTTAGCCTACCATCAAAGATGATGGTATTTGTTACACCTTCAGCGTGAGTGGGTAGCAAAATCTCTCCTCGGGTTGTCACGCTTGTCAAGTTGAAGCCAGTTAGGAGCTTGTCACTTGAATGATGTTCCCGGTTAATTTCGCTTGCTCCCGAACTCTCCTTTATATGATGTTGGTTGAACTTTCTGGATCAACCAAAACACGCTTAATTTGAAAATATAAAACATTGAGAGATATTACCAAAGTGTCATTGTATGGCAGAAGAAGTCCGTCAGCGTCCTCCTCCGAGACTTCTCGAACTCTTGTTATGAGTCATTGGCATCTTTGTTTTCTTTGCTGCTGAAAACGTTACCACATTAATTTCGTTCCCTCCGAAGATCATGTTGATGATCATCCGAGGTGAATCTTCTGCTGTTTTTTATGGCTCGCATTGTCCCAGTTCCGACCGTAATTGTGCTTGGCGCGGTCACTTAAAAACTCTCTAAGATGGACATTCTTTAACAACGTTGCCACTTCCTCTTGAAGATGTCGGCAGTCCCCAGTTCTATGGTTGTGAGTCCCATGGTATTCACACCATAAACTAGGATCCCTCTGGCTAGGATTCGATCGGATAGGCTTCGGGAACTAGGATTCTTTGATATTTCTCATTGTCGATACCAATTCTACTAAGCTGATGTTAAAGTTGTAATCTGATAACCTTGGATATGCGGGTCTCGGGCCCTCGACATCTCTCTTTCCTGTAATGACATGTTGTTCCGACCACGATCCACCCTTCTGTCGAGAACAAATCTATCTGATGACATAAATCCTTTACTGTTGCGCCATCGATTCTCTCACATGGTAGAAAACGGCCTCTGGAGGACCTCCAATCTGCATTATAGTCATTTTTAAACTTATCATGGTTTTTATCACTACCTCGTCCCTTGGTTGGCACCAAAGAGCCAAGTTGGTCGTCCTCTATCCTTGTCTTTGACTAGTATCGATTATGGACATCCGCCCATGTGGTTGCCTGAAACTCGAGCAAACTCTCCTTCAATTTTCGGGAGGCATCAGAACTTAGTGGGTTTAGACCGCTCGTGAATTCCTCCCCTTCCCACTCATCTGGAACCGCCGGTAGCATCATCCTTTCTTTCTGAATATGTTCGCCTTTCTGGCATGAACCTTTCTTGCTCTCGCCTGGGCCTAAATGAACGAATCTGCAAGCATTTTAACCGAATCAATTGAATGCTCGGGTAAGAGGGAGTACCATGTCAAGGCCCCCTTCATGAGAGTTTCACCAAACTTTTTCAACAGAATCGACTCGATCTCATGCTGAGCCAAATTGTTTCCTTTCACCGTCGTGGTGTAGGTTGTGATATGCTCATGTGGATCCGAGGTCCCATCGTATTTTGGTATGTCCAGCATCTTGAATCTCTTCGGAATTAACTCTGGTGATGCACTCTGCTTAAACAGCAATTGCATGTACTTCTTTGAATCTGGTCCCTTTAACACCGGCGGCGCACCCGGAATTTGATCCATCCGAGCGTGAAACTCTTTCGCATTCTGATCCACTCGTTCGTTCATTTATCTAATGAATCTCATGAGTTCGGTTTTGAAGGATCACTCCCGTTATTATTTCCAGATCTGCTACCGGTTTCTCCGGCTTCGTCGAAACCGACTTCACCCATTAAGGTGTTGTTATCGGTCCTCTAAGCCGCTTGATTTGCAGGAACACTGGGAGGAACTGGTCCCCTTTCGTTCACGTTATTGGAAGCATCTGTCAATGCTTGTTTTAACTTCATCATCACGTGATCCTGCCTTGAGAGATGATCCATGATTATTTTTTGTTGTTTCCTCAGGAATTTGACCGTGTCTACGACATGTTCCCCTCTGCATCATCAGGGGTTGGGTCCCGCACATGCCGATGATACTGACCTTCGCGAACCAGGGTTCTTTCGTCTCCTTCGTTACCGGTCTCACTGATTGAGTCATCACGCTAGGACAATTCTTCTCGTTCATTGCGTGCTTCGACGTTGTGTGTTGTTGACATCATTAGCTGCCATATCTGGTTTTTACTAAGGAAAGAACCAAAACTTGTTAGTAAAAAACGAATGGATCAAAGCAATTACAAAGCTGTCTATGCCCCACGGTGGGCGCCAAATTGTTTACCCATAAAACAGCACAGTTGAATTTGTAACGTGATTTATAGATAAGCAAATCGATTTGATCCAAAAATGATAAAGAAATAAGACAAAAATAAGATTAACAATTGAAAATAAAGAAAATAACAAGCCTGAGTCTGAGCTCGGGTTTTCTTGAAGTAAGAACAGTAATAATGACATCAATGATAAAATTATTTAAGTTGAGCGTAGAATAGTGAAGTACATTTTTTTGTGGGCAAGATGTTTCATGTCCCTTCAATGGCTTTTAACCCTGCTATTTATAGTTCTGCCTAGGGAAACAAGATCCTAGGATCAAGCTCTTCTTAAATAAGAATAAAAGTGTCATTGATAAATATATAACGGTATGCTTTGAATGCAAATATTCTCTGTAACGGTTGCTCATCGAATGCTAGCAAATATTCCCTGCAACGACTGTTCATTGAATGCTATCCGATATCGAACCTTTGAACTTCTATCACCGACTATGTTCCCTTCGGAATCCGTCTGGTACTAATCACACACGTTACATTTGGTATTAGTTATTTCTTGACTTATTTTTTGTCTATATTCGATTCTACATGTCATTTTACCATTCAACCACCTGTTATCAACTAATTTTACCCCTAGACACTAGCTATCGTTAAATTCTTTTAGAAATCACAACTATGATGCTATGAAGCAAATATTGATTAGCAGTACAGTAGTTATTAGGGAAAGCATGTATTCTCCCAAACACCCCCTGCACCCTCCAACCCCCCGCCCCCAAAAAAAAAAAAAGAAATAAAAAAAATAGAATAGAACAATAGCCACTTGGCACCGACCATATAACTTAGCAAGATATTTCTGTAGGGAGTGAAGGGTCCCCATACATACAGAACACAGAGCAAAAGGGCTTATTCAATTCAATCTATTGCTTTTCTTAAAATGTTGAGTGCGTTGTGCCAGTAAAGTAGTAGTGTTACTGGTGGTGGCGTCGTACAGAAGCTGGGCCCACTTCCTCCTCTAGCCTGCGCCTTCTTCGTTGTCCGGCACTACGGCCCGTTCCGAAATCCGACACCTCAATCAAGAACTCTCAGTATCTAATTTCGGATAAAGCCATGTCTAAAGCTCGAGTATACACCGATATCAATGTGCTTCGCCCTAGGGAATATTGGGATTACGAATCCCTTACTGTTCAATGGGGGTAAAAATTTTCCTTACCTAACCCTAATTGCCTCTGATTTTGTTCCTCTTTTATTTGGGTTTATATACTTGCTGATTATTGAAATTCTAGGACTATATGCTGTTTGCACCTTTTTAGATTGTGACGTTAATAACATCCATTTCCAGCATCCAAGAAAATTCTTGTTTTTTTTTTTCGTCTGTTTGATGTATATAGCAATATATATAATCGCATCCCCTCAAGGCACACCCAAAAAAGTCTCAGTTTTTTCGTTATGTCTAATCTAAAAGAATATTAGGTGTTCACTATCTATGTTATTTTGGTAAATTTTTGCTATTTCGAACAGAAAACCTATTGAAAGCTTTTCATGTTGCACATTTATTTGGTTAATGCAAATTTCTGCCGAGTCTTGTTGAGCTGAGGGTCTATCGAAACAGCCTCTCTACCTTCCTAGGGTAGGGGTAAGGTCTGCGCACGCACTACCCTCCCCATACCCCACTTGTGGGATTCCATTGGGTTGTTGTTGTTGTTGTTGTCGTCTTGTTGAGCTGAGGTAAATGTTCTATCTTATATGCCTTGTTGCACTTCGAGTCTTTCTATGTATTTTTTACTTCTCTATTAGCTTTCACATGATACAATTGAAGGAAAAATTCAAATACAGGATTACCAATTTGTTGAGATTAAAGACTAGTCGTGTTTGTACACATTAGGTATGTTTGTGTAAGTCTAGGAACAAGGGTCAGACTTAGAACCCTTAAGTTGTGTTAAAAGACGAATTGTTGAGTATTGGAATGGGAAGGCATCAATTGGAGCATAACTATAAAAATTTCATTAAGCTGACCTTAATTAGTTTTGTTTTGTTGTTATTGTACGTTCTGCTACATTTGTCAATCTGAGAGCATTTTGTTTAATGAGAAATGGCTATGACCTTGTCTTGCTTAAGTGAGAACATATAAATTTTAAATTTTGGCTCTAGACTGCCTTGGCCCTAAGGTCAATGATTAATCATCTTTCACGAGGTTTGGTTTCACATTTGATTACTCAACTTTAATACACCAGCTAGATTGTATTATCCTCATCAGCGTCTGTCATATTTATTGTTCCAGCGATCAGGATGACTATGAGGTTGTTCGGAAAGTTGGGAGAGGAAAATACAGTGAAGTTTTTGAAGGGATAAATGTTAACAGCCACGAGAAGTGCATAATCAAGATCCTGAAACCTGTTAAGAAGAAAAAGGTATGGCATTTATTTTTGAACTTGATAACACGTACTGCATGGACGTGGTGGCCACACACTTTTTTTTTTGGTTTAATATTTTTTTTGTTTTCTGCTTCAAAAGGAAAAAAAATTAGAGTTTTGCTAGAAGAGATCTTATATACTGCAATACTTGTTTTTGCCTGACTTAATCTATAGAGAATCATCAACATTGACAGCCTTAACAGAAAAATCTGTATTCGGCTCATTAAAAAGTTTACTCTCAATTATTCTTATATAATAAAAGGTCTACTCTCAATTATTTGTTCATCTGTGGATAGGGTGTCTACAGAGAAATAAGTCACATCTCTTTTCTGAAACTCTGGAAGAAATGGTCAGTTCTGTTCATACAAAATAGAGAATATCTAAATTTGGTTACTTTCTGACTTATATAGTGTCTGGAAAAGTTAGCCAGTCTCAACACTATTTACTGCATCAAATAGGTTATCTCTTGATTGTGTTTCTATGTCGGTTTGGTAGTACTATATATCCTATGTTCATATATATATTTTGACTCCTCACCTTTCTCTTAAGTTTTCAATTAATAGTTTAGTCTGGAATTGCTTGCTTGGAGAAAAACAAAAATGAATGTGCATGCTTTTAAATTGACATTAGTGGTGTTTGTGTGTAGATCAAAAGAGAGATAAAGATATTGCAAAACCTCTGTGGTGGACCAAACATTGTCAAGCTCCTTGATATTGTCAGAGATCAGCATTCAAAAACTCCAAGCTTGATTTTTGAGTACGTGAACAGCACTGATTTCAAAGTTTTGTACCCAACGCTAACAGATTATGACATACGGTACTACATATATGAGCTTCTCAAGGTAAGAGATAAATCCAGTGGATGGCAGTCACAGTGACTATACAAGTACATATGCTCTGAGTTGTCTTGTCTTTCTTTTTTATACTGTCTTTCTTCTCTCAGAACTTAAAATAGAGTTGTATGTATGTCTTAACTTTTTATCCGTCCAAAAGTTCATCTGCCCCAATACTTCCCTACTGCAGCTTCTTTTTCAAGGTTTTTATGAGCATGAGGATTTCGGGAGTCCCCCAATTTTCTTATGCACACTCTTTCTGAATTCGGAAGCACTTGCCAGATATTGAGTGGATGCATCCTCGTATACTTTTGATCAAATCTGAGTTCAAATTCAATTCATAACTCCTAAACTCCTAGGCTTATCTCAAGTGGAAATTTTGGAATCCAAAGTATTGGTGCCATTAAAGTGCCCTAATTTGGATTCAACCGACACCTATATTCAGATAATTGGAAGTCTGTCGAAAGAGTCTTGTAATCTTGGGTCAGTGGAAATGACTAAGATTGAAAACTTGTTTTAGTACACCTTATCCTGCATGCCAATGTAGTCAAGTTTCAAATACAGCTATTTAATTGACTGTTTGGGACCTATTCTTTATGTACATTGCTAGACATACTTACCAATTTATGGAGGTGGTGGGGAACTAAACTTCTTATCAACCTGCAGGCACTAGATTATTGTCATTCACAGGGAATAATGCATAGAGATGTCAAGCCCCATAATGTTATGATAGACCATGAACTGCGGAAGCTTCGCTTGATAGATTGGGGTCTTGCTGAATTTTACCATCCAGGGAAAGAGTATAATGTCCGTGTTGCTTCAAGGTAAGAGATAATCTGCTGACAGTATGTGTGGACCTGATATAGTTGCTTTGCCAGCAACAGTTTCCTATATATAGCTTCTCTATCTGCAGATCCATTCTGTACTTTTGAATTGTTCTCTGGACAAGTCATGAGTTTTTAGTCAGAAAGCAAGTGATTTTACCATATCCCTTTTTAAGTTAGAAGAAATGGTATTTCAGGTCCACACTGAGTCAAAGTGTTGTACACCTGACTTTTACTCTTGGACTTGATATTATTTTCTAGTTCCTTGTCAAAAGCTATCTGAAGACTCTTTTAAAGGAACCTCAGTCACTTAGGTTATACTAGCAGAATTAGGCTGCATCTGTTTTTGTTGAGGCAAGAAGGAACTTTTATACTGTACCCATTTTGGCCAGTCTCTATCAGCCTTTACAAAGGAACGAAAGCTGCTCCTGCACCATACACAATAAAATAATATGAAAATAATGACGGGGGTGGTAGGAGAACGTTAGGAATCGTTTCTGGTCACACTAACTCAGCATATGTGGCAAATTGGTTTCATGCTGTAAGTCGAGTATTTGCACTTGCAGTCTCTTGACTCTGATTCGTAAACTTGCATGGAAGTTGGAAAATTTGGATTTGTGGTTGTTGGTGTGCTTGTGTCATTGTTTGGTCTATGATTTCAAGGCTATTGCAACAAGTCTGAAGTCTTCTTTTCTTTCGTTTCAGATACTTCAAGGGCCCTGAACTTCTAGTTGACTTGCAAGACTATGACTATTCTTTGGACATGTGGAGCCTTGGCTGCATGTTTGCAGGAATGGTGAGAGATTTTATGATTCATAATATAAGCTATCAGTTAGTTTATAATTACAGGCTATCAGTTGTGGGGCCTGGGAAGCTGTAAACATCTGAAAAGAGTTGTTAGAAGATTGTATTTGCTTGTTTGAATCATTTTTCTTTTTCCTCTTTTTTCTTTTGTGGCTAAATTATGCCTATTATTCTCTTTTTGCAGATCTTTCGCAAGGAACCTTTCTTTTATGGTCATGATAATCAGGATCAGCTCGTCAAAATTGCAAAGGTAATGCCTAGTGACTGACCAATGTGTTTATATGCCTTGATTTTGTTCTTTGAATGAGAGAGGGGAGGTTGATCAAGTGGGAAAAACGAATACAATAGTTACTTGTAACTAAACAAAAATGTTATATAAAACTATAAAAGTAATTTTAGCTGCTGACATGGGGTTGATGGATTATTATTGTTATAGGTACTTGGGACAGATGAGTTGAACGCATATTTGCACAAGTATCAATTAGAGCTTGATCCTCAGCTAGAGGCTATGGTTGGGAGGTATGCTTCTTGCTTTCCTTCACCTGTTGTTAGCACTCTTATCAATGAAATAAAACTAGGCTAAAGTAATTACTAAACAACTAAGAGCTGTGACAACATAGGGTTGCTAAGTTCATCTCAATAGCTAGCTTCATCGGAATTGTGACCCCTCTGATTTATAGTCAAAATTCTTAGCTGTTGAAGATGAATACAATCCTCTTTTTCCCGTGCAGACACAGTAGGAAGCCATGGTCCAAATTTATTAATGCAGACAATCAGCATCTAGTATCACCAGAGGTATTGCTTCTCTTCTCTCTCTATACACACACACACAGACTCCATCCCAATTTTGTGACACGATCCTTTTAAGTCAGTCCCAAAAACATTGTCACCCTTCTATATGTCGTAACAATTTAACTTTAAACTTCCTATATCATTAATGAAATGATTTATAGCCACACAGTTCTCTATGGCTTGTTTTAGACCACAAGTTTCAAAAGTCTTTCGTTTTTCTTTAACTCTGTGCCCAGCTAAACACCGTCAAATAAAATGAGTATTATATATATATATATATAGCTATGGTAAGTTTGTCTGAATAAGATGAAACCAACGACAGGGATGACAGCTACGCCTAAGCAGCTGTATGAGTCTTCACTATCCATTTGACAAATGATTTTGATCTTTAATTGCAGGCTATAGATTTTCTTGACAAGCTTCTTCGTTATGATCATCAGTCTAGACTTACAGCAAAAGAAGCAATGGTAATCCTTTTTAGCCACTCTTTGGAGTTTTAAATTCTGTGCGTCATCTTTATTTTTCCTCGGTTTCTGTCTTCTATGACCTTTTCCAGGACAAGACCCCAATAATAACTTCTTCTTATTTTCCAATTATAACTTATTAAAGAAATGCTTTTGGGAACAATTTCTTAAACCTGTAAAAGGAACGATTTTCTGGACATTTTAAAACATACATTACTGATACCCAGTGTTAGGAGTATAAATGAGATCCAAGTAACAGATTAGTGAGGGTAGCAAGTTGGTGATTATGAAGTGCACGTCGCTCTTTCTTTCTGTTCTTGGCTATGTTTTTTCCTTTTTTATGATATTGAATCTGTATTTTTGCTGGAATCAATGTACTCTCCCCTCCTGCGGTTTTTAACAATGAATATTATATATGTATTTGTTTGCTTTGCGCAACTAGAGCATTGTACACATGTCTGTATGTGGGATCTTTAATATTCAACTTTCCGTAAGCATCAGGTTGCGTAACCTACCTACTTTTTTCTCTGCGCTCTTTTTAGGCCCATCCATATTTCTTGCAAGTGAAGGCTGCAGAAACTAGCAGGATGAGGACACAGTAGCTTTCTTGTCTTGCTTGCTGTCAATGGGAAGAAAGAAAACTATGGCGTGATGTACCATTTGTATCCTTTTTAAGTAACATTTGTGGAAACTCGTAGTTGAACTTAGAGTATTAACATCTACCGAATTTGGGGAAATACAGAATTTTATTTTCAGAATTTCCCTTTCCGCGTAGGGGTGTTCATGGTTGGTTTAATACAGTCGGTTTTAAGATATACCAATACTATATTGCGTTTTTTCACCTGGTTTCGTTTTATGCGATTTGATGACTTTGGCTCTATAAATATTAGACACAATTACCAAATTTGAAACAAATATGTTTGCAGTCATTCAATAAATTAAATTTAGGTAACAAATTCACCTCTCAATTTTAATATTTAGGAAGTCGCACAATAACTGTTAGCCATATTAAATCTTTTGAGCAGGACCAACAAATACCCATTACTAACAGATGCCCATGAATTAAATTAAAAGAATCAGCGTTGAAGTTTGGTATTTATTTAGTTTTGAAGTTTGCTGCCCACGTTTAACCAAATCTATTGCCAGCTGAGAATTATTTTTTCACGGAGGAAATCTTTTGTTTCTTCTATCTCTATTCTAAAAGTACAATTATTAATATTCGAAATTAATTGATACTCTAAATTTTACTACATTACACTCCGGGTATCTTATTAGAAATCATTAGTGATCAAACATTAAAAGATTAAAGTTGATATTAGAACATTATTCATTCCATGAATTATACTCCATTACTACTTCATGTAAAAAGGGCCAAAACTGTTATTAGACTATTCGATTTGGTACAAAAATATGCTTTTCGTCCACCTATTAAGCCAAAAATGACCCCACCGTTATCTTTCTGGTTCACTTATGCCCCTACGACTAATGTTCAATGCCAAATAAAGAAAATTTTTACTTAAGTTACACGTGGCATCTTTTTATTGGTCCAATTTTAAACCATGACCCCAATTAAACAAACCCATTTTTTTACCCAGCCCAAAAATCTGACCCGCCTTAAAAAATGACCAAACTCTTGATTGTCAAAAGAAAAATTAACTTCTCCATCTTTCCAATCTACCATCATCATAGTTGCCACCACATTTTTAGTCTAGGGCAGTTTTGGTCTTTTTTCATAGTTTTATCATCTTCTTCATTTTTACAATTTTACATTTACCATTGGTGCTGTCATTTTTCGAAAATGTTCGTCATAAGACCCTAATTTTCACATTCAAATGCCACTTATATAGGTAATTTTTTTTCTTTCTCATCACATAAGAAAATGAAAGAACACATTATGAATTCATGGGCTTTAAATTTCGGAATTCAGTTTTTCCTTCCCAATTTTATAAATTTTGCAAACTCTTAATAAGTTGTTAGCCTCCAATGGTAATTTATTGAAAAAAATAAAAATTTTATGCCCTAGGTACCCCTCCTCGAACAAAATCCTAATTTTACAACAAAGAAAGGACATCAAATCGAAAAAAATTAAATTTTTTTTAATTGGACCCTTTCAATTAACATAATATTCTCGCTGTTTTCGAAAATGAAGGAATGGAGCAAACATGAGAATCATAATTGTGGTGGCAGTTTGATTGTTATGGAGGAAAGGCGGTAGTAGCAACTATGGTGATGATAGAGTTGAAAAGATAGAGAAAGTTTATATGTTTAACAATCAAGAATTTGGTTGTATTTTTAGGTGGGTCAGATTTTGGAGTTGAGTAAAAAAAAGAGGTTAAGGGTGAATTTATTTAATTGGGGTCATAGTTTAAAATTGAACCTATAAAAATTTACCACGTGTAATTTAAATAAACTCTTTGTTATTTGGCATCGACCATTAGTCTTAGGGATATAAGTGAGCCAGTAAAATAATTGTAGGGATATTTTTGGCTCAATAGGTAGACGGAAGGTATATTTGTACCAAATCGAATAGTCAAAGGATAGTTTTGACTTTTTTCCGTATTATTAATTAAGGAGTAAAGTGCGGAGCTCAAAATTTGCCCATGAGTTGTTTACGTGCGGGTTATAGTCAATTATTTTCCTACTACAAATACCTAGCATAAGAAATCATCTTAGTCAACTATATCCCAATTATTTACATAAATCAGAATTAAAACCATTCACTAACACAACTTGCCAGTCTCACAAACAAGTTCACAGATACAATTCACATCTTGCTTGGGTCGACACTTTTGCGACTAGTGACAGGATATAATACCAACATTTTCTATAAGAATGTTTGACATCTAAGGTTATTTTTTGAGATGAGGGAAACAGGTATAGAGGTCAGATTTTGGATGTTTGGCCTCGGCATGTTCCTTGCACTTCACCTCTGACGTTGTGCACATAAATGTCTGCATACATACCTTGCACTGCCATCAATCATAACAGCATAGACAAGTTCGTCAAGGATCAAAGGAATTATTAAACAACAGCAATCAAACCAAATCCAAATACACTAAAGAATTTTTCAGAGGCTGAAAAGAACAACCACATATAGTGAACGAGGTGAGTCACTCTATAAATTGTATGAATCATTGCAGACACTGATGAGCATAGATTCTGAAGGATTGTAGTTACAACTCAACCGGAAAACTCTACCTAAGCTATCTCATGTTGAAGGAATCATAATGATATTACAACACCAAATCCTCCTAAGAACATTTTCTGGCAAAAATGTAGAAATGCCAATGTTATGGAACATAGCCTTAAAGATGGAAAAAGAAAAGGGAAAGACAAAAGCCACCCAAATAAGACATCAAAAGGTGGGAAGCCACTACCACTTCGTGAGCAAATAAAATAGAAGCAAATTCTCTAATTGCGTCCTCAAATTTTTAGTACCAGACAGGAGAGTGAACCGCGTAGCAAGTATCTATGTAAAGGCTGTGAACTAAAAGTACACATGCTCAACGAGCCAAATTTCAACATTTAACGGAGATTGCACAATTTAACGCATTGTTGAGTGTTGTCGTTGTTGGATTGTCAATAAGATGTTTATGAAATAAAGAGAAGTACTTTTAACACATACAACGGGAATTTAAGTTCAAAACCATGACACTACTAACCCAAACAAATAATGAAAGAAACAAAAGAATTATAGGTGGCATCCAAGTGCTGATTTGGTTCTTGCCTTCATCATTCTTATCCTTTCAATGGCCTACGTGATGGAGATAATTTCAATATCAAAGGATCCGTGCTTTCTATTTTTCATCTACTTCTTACCTAGAAAGACAGGGCTCAGTATGTTGGTCATTAATTGAAAAGGCATTACCTACCAATTTTATCACCGAATTGAAGGAATAAGCCCATTTGACGTTCAAATAAGCAACATATACCCGCGTTTCAAATTAACCTTTATCATGTCTAGTCAAGAATAAACTATGCGCCACTCCAAATTAGTTGGTGCGCATCACATGAAAAATCCTACCTGTCCTGCTCTACTAAGGTCTATTCATTGTGGTTAGACTATTATTTCCCTGATTTTCATCCTACCATGATCCTCCTTTATTTGAGCTTGAGACCATTTATGCATCACATAGGTGGAATTTACGAAAATTGTGGAAACTAAAAGGTCTTACCTGGATATTCATGGCCCGCTTGTTCTTTTCAAGTTGGCTTCCTGCGTAGATCCAACGGTTTAGAGAGTTAATAATAAATGCCAAAGCTTGAAGATTTAACGCAAAATCACAGCTCAGCATATAGAAAAACAGTAAGGGCATTCTCAGCCACATTGAATTCCAACAACGGGATCGAATCAGATTACACCAAAGCTAATATCGGGCTAATTGACCGACGGATCAGATGATTTCAGAAGAACGGTATGTGGATGAACGATAAAACTATGAAATTGGTGTCAGAAACAAAAGGATAGAAAGAGAGAATACCTTTTTGGGCTTTCATCTTCTCGAGGTTCCTCTCGCGAGCCATCTTCGCTTTCTGACCGTTGCCTCCACCCATGGTTGCCGGAAACGGACGTGAATTGGACCCCTAAACAAAGGCTCTTATTTTTCAGGCGATAAACAGTGGCGGGGAAAAGGCAGCTTCATCCTCCAGTTGATATAAAGGGTCAATATATAGTATCACGACTCACGAGGACAGGTTTGAGCTTCTGGAAGATTCCTCCGGATCTCTTGCAACCCACCAATATTCAATCAACTTTAATTATTTTTCAGTTAATTTCAATTAACTTTAATTAACCTTTTAAATAGAAATACAGTAACAGTTACTATTATTCTCGTAGTGTGGTGCAATTTTTGAATACTTAAAACATCAAATTAATCTATCCCTTACTAAAAACTTATATGTACCTAATTACCAAAATATTTATTACTTCCTCTGTTCAAGTTTATTTCTTCACTTTTACTTGTTCATTTTGAAAAATCAATGAATAATTCTCATCTTATACATATTTTACCTTTATTATTTTCAAACATTTATAATAGTAATTATTATGGATAATATGGTAAAATTACTATATTATTTATTTTCTATGTGATGGGTAATTCTCGAATCCCACCTATATGGGCTTGTGAAGCATAAATTGTATGAAAGCACGGTGGACCTCAATAGAGCAGGACATGTAGGATTTTTCATATAGCACAGGCCAACAAACTTGGGACTAAGGTATAATTAATTTTTGTGGAACTTTCGTAAAGAATTTAAAAAATTATAGTTTAGATCCTAATTATCATACGTAATTATATTTTATTTAATTATCGTTTGTAGCTAATGTATCAATTTCACTGTATATAGATTCATTGTATCAATCGTTGCCAGATTGTATCAACAAATACAGTTTTGCTGAAAAAGATGTATCAACTGTATTCCGTCGCGCATAGTGATTGTATCAATGAATACAATTTGATGAAAAATTTGTACGGACTGTATTTGTTTGCACATAATTAATGTATCAATAAATATAATTTTAATGGGAAAATTATATCAATTGTATTCGCTCTCATACAATGAAGTAATATAAATACATACAAAGAAGAAGAAAAGCACAGACTCAAATCTGTGAAGCGGTAAAAATTACAACTTTCAACCTCGAATTGCAACAAATTAGCAACATAAATTCTTGATGAGTGAAACTTTTCTTGAATCAATTCAATCTTGAATTCCACCACTGACGAAGACTTCAAGCTTCAAAGTTGAAACTTGGGTTTGGAGAATTAAAAATATTTCAAACTGCGTGTGATTCTAAAAGTTTGAGAACATCTCGGGAAACTTATATTTCATATTTAGAATGATTTGGGGCATATTTGACGTGATTTTGGATAGAATTTTAAAATGAAATTTGAGCGTGTGCAAAGTGTATGCCTTTATTTTGTTCTTAACATGTATTTCATATGAAATCCAAAGTGTAGCAATGTCTTATAATTATTTTGAAATGCATTTATTTAGGACAAATATAATGTGTAAGTTAGTTACACCGTGTAGATTTTCCTTAATTATATTTAGAATGAGGCATAAATAATTCTTGATAATATTTTTATGTATAATATGTGTATAATTATTTATAATATTATATAATTTATGTATATTGACTAAGAAAAATAAATAAGAAATCTATCCGATTATTTATGTAAAGATCCGAGGAAAACCTTCTACTTGCTATCATCAATGGGCTTCTTAATGTTGCATATCGGCCCAATTAAGGTTCTGGCAAAAGAAATGGGCTCCTTAACCCGACTGACGGAAACAGGACGCGAGGTTGTAATGACAGGGTACTGAAACGCGATCGCTATTTGCCGGGAATTGATCTAAGACTCGTAATTTGAGATCCGGTGAAATTCTCGTTGTACATTTTCTCAAGAACAAGAATGGGGGTGATAATCGAGAACAATGTTTGGGAGCCAAATCCAGCACTGTATTTATTCTTCTTCATATCATGTTGCTTGTCAATCTACTATTTGCCAAACAGTAGCAGAAGTACTCCTGCCGTCTTCGATCATGCACCTTCCTCTTCCTTCCTTCGTTTCCAAAGAAGTTTCCTCTTACTTTTTTCTCTTTCTTCAGGTGACGCTATTTTCCCCCTTCTTTTGTCTGCCCACTGAATGTAGTATTAGGAAATGTTATGTTCTAACTAATTCATAGATTCCAATTACAGCTAAAATTGACGCATAGTAGTACCGTACATGTTTCCCTGTTTGTTAACTGTATTGCAAAAAGATTTCTTTGTTGCCAAACGAGAAAAATGAAACTCAGAAATTTTGGTAGTTTCTGGATGTCAAAATTTTAACGTAATAAAGAAACAAATTTAATCAGTGTGGCTTAGCTCTGGAAATGGTCAAGTTGACTCTTCATAAATGCAAAAAGTCTCAAACAAATTGGGGTAGATGGACTTGCTCATAATATGTGGCGTTGGACATTTTTTCCGAGTTAGATATTTTTGTTCATAAGTCATAGCTATAGTAGATCAATACGCGGTCTGCACAAAGTTGAATTAATCAAGTTCAAATTTCTCGTTCTATCGTGGAGTATCTACAGGAAATACATGCAGACATACTTCCAAAGCAACACACTTATCGGATTCAAAGTGTATTCAAGACTCAAAGGAAGTTATTCTAACAAATTGAGTTTAAAAAGGTGTTGGTCGAGGAATCTTTACATCATACATGGAGTGTGAATCAAACATATGTTAGAATTGATGATTAATGTCAAAAAGAAAAACCATGTTAGAA
Source organism: Nicotiana obtusifolia (assembly GCA_002018475.1). Classification (NCBI taxonomy): domain Eukaryota; kingdom Viridiplantae; phylum Streptophyta; class Magnoliopsida; order Solanales; family Solanaceae; genus Nicotiana; species Nicotiana obtusifolia. The sequence continues at coordinate 170,812 of MCJB01001614.1, forward strand.
TTGAAATTGAGATACTGATGCAAGTTCTTCCCTTAATAATTTGTTTATTAGCTTATTATACTAATTAACATATAAGAAGTTAAGAGTGAATTTTCAAGCTGATCCTGATATCATAGAATTGTCAAAATGCTAATTTAACTTGACGGAGATATGGTAATTACTTATCATTGAGCACATATTTAGGTGTACTCTCAGATCGCATATTGAGTCAAACGAAGGCATATTTTTCTTTTTCATTATGGACTCAATATAGTTAGTATATCTTTTTTGGTATCATTGAGCACATATTTAGGTGTACTCTCAGTATATTTTTCTTTTACAGTGATGGAAGGCTTACTGGCAGTATTTGGAGAGTATGAGTTGGCGTACCATGGCGTTAGTAGGGAGCAAATGGTCATCTCTCTATGTATTGGATACGCAGCTGCTCTCTTTGTTGGTACTTTTTTGGGCATGCTCTCGGATTTGATGTAAGGGGCATTTTTGTCTAACTTTTTCCATGTTTACTAGGTTCCCTCTCTGCTTGCATAACTATTAAGGTTGGAATTAAAGTAGTTATGTTTGATTTTAATTAATTCATCCATTCAAAGTAAATATTAGATAGTAGAATAAAATATAATGCAAGTGATGAACTTTTCTTTATCACTTACAAAAGAAGGTAGTATACTGCAAGTTGCCATTTTCACGCATTTTGAGTTCCATAAAGAAAAAATTCAAACTCTTAGATGATTTTGTTTGATCTCCGAAGTGAAACAAAATTGCCATTTTTTTAATGGAAAGGTGAAGGAAACAGAGCTGCCATTTTGGGATAGAGGAAGTATCGATATGATCTTCGTTCCTTTGATGCATTCTTTTGGACTGTGACATCATTTTCCTTCTGAACTGTCCAACAAAGCGTGAACTTGAAGCTTTGTGTTTGACCAGCATATTTTTTCAAAAGTAAATGGTATTGGGCCATGATAGTTATCATTGTTATTTTTTAATCGATTATTGCTCTCAAATTCGATGGAACACCATATGTCAAATCATTTTTTTTGACAAGTCAAGAGTACCCTTTGTCAAACTTATCATTGTGTTGCCTCTTCATGCAGGGGCCAGAGAAAAGTGTGCTTGTTATTTTGCTTGCTGCATCTTTTTGTTGCCATATGGAAGAGGGTTACTGGACATCCAAGTGTTTGGCTTGCTAGTATCTGTCTCTCTCTTGCCTCTACGATATTTTTCTTCAACTTTGAGACATGGATGGTTGTTGAGCATGATAAGGTTTGTTTTAAGGATCTCTTTTGTTACTATTATATAATTTACTATTGCACGTGGGAAGTATAATTTCGAAGACTTGTTATCTCAAAATTCCTATCCCTTTCTTGAAAAGAATGAATGTATTAAATCTTTATCGAACAAAAGAGAATAAGAATGAATGTAGTAAACGCAAAGGGGTTAGGGCAGGGCCTGTGGATCTATAGTCTTTTAGAATTGCTTTCTTTGCCAACTACTTTAGCCAATTTTACACCTATTCATGCGGCCGCTATAGCCGCATATGTAATTATATATGAACATTTCTCTCTTGGGATGTCTTCAGAGTCGGGTTATTTATTTTCTCCACGACTTTGAATCTTTGATACTATAGTAAGCTGAGTTCTCCTTATAATTGTTATGCAGCTTGAGCAGAGGCAGGATTCAGTCAATGACATGTTTTGGTTAATGACTTTTGTTGAATCTGCATCTTATATTGGAAGCCAAGCGGTTGGAAACTGGTTAATCGGTGGTCATGAAAAGACAAGTTTGCTTGCTCCGTCCAGTGCAGTGGTAATAATGGCTCTTATTGCTCTGGCTTATGTCAGCCGAGGATGGAGGGAAGATCCAAAATCAATTGTTCTTAAAGATTATCAGACTAAGTTCCGTACCTGCATAGTTGGTGGTATGAGTCTTCCATTTTTGTGCTTATGTTCCTTTTACTGAAGATATTTTGCCCAGTTTGGGCGCTCATATTGCATCTATGTACCCAAAGCAATTATGGTGAGCAGGAAGAATGACATTGAACTTTTTTGTTGTCACAATATAAATACGGGACATTTCTTCATAGCTGATTGTGACATTAAAAGAAAAATTGAGTCAATGCTGTGAATCTCACCAACCTGATTTCCCCCTCTCTGCTCCAATTTCTCCCGCCTTCGCTGTACCAGTCAAAACTATGTTTAGCTACCTGGTTTTTCTTACTGTGATCTTGTTTTGGTTGGTCGACTTAGCTCAAAATCACAAGTCCTTACTTGAGCACAAAATTTTCCATGTACTCGGGGCAGCTTCATGCCTCAAAATTGCTCATTTGCTTGGTGTTGAGAAGAGCATGAAAGCATAACAGAGCTATAAAGCAGACTGAGAGTTGTCCTTCTTATAACAAATACTACCAGTTTGGTAGTCTTCTAATAGAAACGAGGTTGTACCTAACTTTTCGGCTTTTATGTTATTCGAAATGAAATGCATAAGAAATTAAAATGGTCCAGTTCCAGAAATTAGAAGTATTTTGCAACATCTTAATATGGTAAACTGAGAGGGAGAACATGCATCTGGTACAAAATAAAGTTTTTGATAATGCATTAATGGGACTGGTTGGATCGATGCCTTAATCTTTTCCCAATTGTATTCTTGGCAGATAAAAGGGTCTGGCTTTTGTCATGGACCCAAGCTACCGTCCACTTCTCAGTTGCAGTTTTTTGGATTATTTGGGCTCCAACTATCGTGGTATGATTTTGACTAGCTTCCTATAAAAGATATTGTTTCCACGTTTCTGACTTTCCAATTTTCTCATTGAAAAGTTTCCTTACAGGAGTATTAGATTTGGTAATCTACTTACTTTCTTTTGCCTTAATTTTGAACAGAGTAGTTGAAGAGCTGGTAGCTGAATTTATGTGTATGAAACAACACATCCTTGATTGGATTTAAAATTAAATATACTTTTCTATTTTTTGTCTCAAAATCTGAAATCGAATTGTGTCAAGGACAACTGGATGGACGGAGTGTTCTAATTACTACTGTGAGAAGCCATCTTTGTAGAGATTCATGAGATTCATTAAGCCTTCTTTGAAAAGGTTGATGAAATTCATTCTTATAATGAGAGAGAGTGGGTTGTTGACTGTTTGTGAGATACATTAAAATGTGGGCGAGTGGGTTTATAAGTGATTTTGTGAAGCCATCTTTTTATCATTGTAATCCATAAGTAATCTTTTCTGGCCAATAGCTGTACCTCTTAATCTATTTGTGAACATTCCTTTATCAGGATGATATATTCCTTTTTTTCCCTTCTGAAAGCCAATATCACTATATTTGTTCCTGGTCCAAAAAGATTGATATGTTCTTCTTAAAGTTTGTTCGGATTTTTAGGCAGATGGGAGAGAGGTTTTGCTAGGTTTGATATACCCCTGTTTACTTGGTGCTAAAATGCTCGGAAGCACTGCATTTCCCTGGTTCTCCAGTGGCCCTTTATCACTTCGAACAGAAGAATGCTTAGCATATGCTTGTATTGTTATGGGCTTCGTCACTTCCATTGTAGCTTTTGATTATCAGGTATTTTACCAATTCTCGTTTCTTCAAGCTGTTCAGATATCACGTGATGTCGTCAACCTTAATTTGCGATATAATTGCAGGACATTGAAATTCTTGTGATGCTATTCTGCATATTTCAGGCTTGTGTGGGATTGGTTTTGCCTTCACTCGCCAGATTGAGAACCATGTAAACTTTGCTGCAGTTATAAATATTTTTATCCATCAATGGCTTTACTAATTGTGAAAATCCAGCGTCGCCTGCTCTCGTATATTTTGCTGGAGATTAATTTTACTCAGGTTCCTTATCTTCCTGCAAAATGCAGGTATGTGCCAAATGAACTTCGTGGAGGGATGATGAGTTTATCCATTGCTCCTTCAAATGCGCTTATGTTGTTCTTTCTGATTCAGGCATGTTCTCTTTTACCATATTATTTGATCGAGTATTTCATCAGAAGAAATCCTCTCTGTTTATAAAGGGTCTTTGTGCCGAGTAAAACCCATTTAAGGACGTAGTGCTTGAATTACACCTAGATGCTTGTTGCTTGGAAATTTAGGGTTCTAGGAATTATCCACATCTTCTCAGACAAGATAATGCAATGGAGTTATTTTTATTTTATTTTTATCTTCTGGATAACGTTTTAATTGATTGTATAGTGCAACATGTCACACTTCATCATGAGATACTTTCTTTTTCTGGTGATTTGATGAGTATTAAGATTATCTGCTATTTCCTTCTTTCGAAATTTTGCAGAGAGGTTTCTACCAGAGGATAGAAAATTCAACAATTATAGCTATGGGCGCTCTTGGTCTTTTTTCTGCAGCTGGATGCATGTATATGTTAAAGCGGCTGGGAAAGCAACCACACCAAAACTGGCACAAATTATGAGCCGTTCCATTTTTTTTTTTGAAACTCTTCTATCCGTGTGGGGTGTTCCTGTATATAGCCGGTTAATTGGAAGTTTAAAGAAACTGCAGCCTTGGGATGTGATGACGGGTGCAAAGTGTCATCCTCTGCAAATGGAATATCAAGAATGAGAATTAGCCGATTTCAGCATTCTGTTATTCTCACATTGCTTAAGTAATGAGGTCCCTTTGGAGATCAGATCACATGAGAGTTCAATTTTGCTCTCAAGACCCTTTGCACTTGATGCCCTGAGAATGCTAAATGAACACTTTGCTACTGATTAAGTTTTGGGAAGAAGCACAATATCAGAGAAGCAACAGACTGCACGGTGGCTTTATTCTTCGGAGTTCTAATGACCAGTGGAAAATCTTGGAAGCATCTTAAGATGAAAGCGAAAGGGTAAGAGGAGTTTTCTCTTTCCTTCTTTCTTCATTTATTCTTTAAAAAATAAACAGACGTAACAGGATCACTCGATCACATCCTTGTGGTATGTTCTTCAGTTATTTGGTTGGATTGCAGATATTATAATTTGAAGCATGATTACGTAATCAATGACTTCACCTAAGGGCAATTTTCAATGGAATAAATTTTGGTGGGATGCTCGTCTTGGAATGTATATGCCAGATTTCAGTTTCATTTAAAATGGATTGAGGCTGACGGAGTATGGTCAAATTGCTAAACATTAATTGTTTTTGTATTCAATCTTTTTGGTTAACAAATGAAAGGATGAATTTATTGAAATTGGCAAATTATTGGCCCAATAGGTTAAAATTTGAGTGAGGTGGAGTGCTTTTGTCCAATTAGCTCCAAATCTCACCTCGTCACCATAAGCCACTCAGCCCACACCAATTCATCGACCCCACTAATTTTGTTTTCGTCTTGCGTTGGGGGCTAATGAAGTTTGATTTGAGTATACATAACAGTCCAATTGAGGTGTTGGTAGTTTCTCTTCCAATCAATGTAAGGGGTCGTCTAGTTTGGTGCATACGAACAAATAATATCAACATACAACTTTGTATATATGGTTTAAAAGGTCGTACTCAACTCCCTCCTTACAATTTTATGTTACAGATTTTTTCTCTATTAACTGTTTTCAATTATCTTTAATAAAAAGTATGGATTTAACTTATTATGAATTTTTTGAATATATAAATTTCATTTTAAAAAATGAGTGAAGTAATGAGTAAATGCGTACAGAAAAATCTAATATTTGACAGTCGTACTTGAAATCTTTATCTATATTTTAGAACCGGATTGGTTATTGTACTTCTGTCTGCTTCCAAACGACCTGTCCGTTCGTCACTCGTTGCCTGAGTGAGCTTCCAAATAGATTTATAGGTATCCTGACATACCTTGAATAATAATTTGATCTATGGTGTTGTGTTCTTGCCAGAAAGGCTTGTTGAGACTTGAGTTGGGGATTTATTTTCGTCATAATTGCACCTGTGGATTTTCAATTTAATCTATTTAAAAAAGAATGTCACTAATTTGCAAATGGCTAATTTCTACCATACAACAATAATAGAGATGTCACATCTCAATCATCATCGTCCTACAAAACGGGAACGCCAATGACTGAAATTAATGATTGCTTACCCTATGTGTACCCATTTTCCACATGATAGCAGAAAGTACATACAAAGTTGATAAACATCTTTTATCCATAGCCACCAATGAATGTCATTATCTCATCGCTTATTAAGCACTGATGAGTGCTCAGAGACCTAACCCAATAATACCATTATTTCAACAGTTCAATCATTCCTCTCGTAAGCACTAATGTGTGGGAACCACGTGCTAGTGTACCATTGTAGCATTAATTTTTCCAGTATTCATTCATATTAATAGCTATGGATGAATCAAATACAATATGGTTACCTATCACCTCAAATTTAAAACAGGAGGGAAAAATACAATTAACTGTTTGGATCAGCGCGAACACGAGGACACATATGCTAGGGCAAGTTTAGCTAACACTATAGCATACACTTACTAAGAATGCGATACAATTGACAAAATGACATAGAGATGCAGCCATGGAAGGATAGGTCATACGATCAGTATAACTGAAATAAAATCCCCATTAATTCTTCAACAATTAGAATTGCTTGCTATACTTGGTATGAGACAAACACTGTACAGTGAGCAAGAAATTGTAAAAGACATACTTCTTCAGGCTATCCATAAATACACTTGAAACCCAGCTTCCACTTTTGCGCGGGAATGAAACTTAAAATCAGAAAAACAAACAACTTACAATAAAATAAACAGCAGCTATAGCTATAGGCTATGTCATACCTTTATTTCATGTCCAAGAAATTGCCACTGGACTCCCCACCACATGCTTCTCATCTGACCACTCAATTCTGCCAAATACATTTGTAGTTGAGGAAGACATTGATGGAGCTGTAAAAGTCACTGTATACGATTTCTTCTCATTCATCTGACTGAACCTTAATGTCTCAGGCTCAACTATAATCTTCACTGAACTACTTGGAGATGTAACAGTAACTTTGTATGTTCCAGCCGGTCCAACATTAGTCAGCGTCCGGCTGTACTTGATTGAGCTTGAACTGGTACTCCCGGTTCGAGCTGCAGATTCTGCTGGAAATGAGACAGCAAATGAAGGGTAATTCAAATCTGTGACGCTGTATTTTATACTCTCATTGCACGTGAAGTTTCTTCTTGCTAAGCTGCTGATTTGTGATGGAGTATAATTCAATGCACACAGGAAATCGAGATAATCGTCGGCGGTTATGTCGTAGACCAGTCCTGGGTTCAACGCTGAAACGGGATCCACGTGTCCGGCTCCGTGATCAAACGGCGTCGATGGTTTTCCAGTGGAGACGTCTTGTATTGCTCCGCCATTCTTGTAGGCGGTGTAAGCGGTGGTCATGAGTGCCGAACGAATGGCGGCGGGGCTCCATTCTGGGTGGGCCCCCTTCAGCAAAGCCGCTAAGCCACTCACGTGCGGACACGACATGGATGTACCGGATATGATGTTGAACCCGACCCGTCTATCGTCTTCTTCTAACCCGGTTGGACCGACAGCTCCCGTCCAACCGGCTAGAATGTTAACCCCAGGCGCGATGATATCCGGTTTAAGTATTTCTGGGGTGATCGAATTTGGGCCTCTTGAACTAAACGCTGCAACAACCGGTGACGGTTCAATTCCCACCTTTGTTCCTTCAAAAAGAATAGTGGCCATTGAATTAGAATCCGAGGTTAAATAATCCCTGATCGCATCCCCTGTCTTTTGACCCACCGCCGTCGCCGGAAGTAAGTGGGCGTCAGCCACTAGCTCCTCCCCGTTCGCGGCGGTGTTAGTCAAAACCATGCCCGCCCCACCAGCTGCTTTTACCACAGATCCCTTTTGGACTCTAGCATTAATCCCTCTGTCACACAACACAATTTTGCCTTTAACTTTCTCAGGAATTAAAGTACCCGTCATACAGAGATTTCCATTAGTCACGTTGCTAGCATTACCAGCATAAACAAAAGGAAGCATTTTGTTAGGCAACGAATTACCCTTGTAAAGTGAAACGCCTGAGAAATTTTTACCATTACCAAGGCTTACATATGCCGGAAAATCACGGTCCAACGTTCCGGCTCCAACGGTGGTAATCCAAGGTGCTACGTTGGACAAACTGTACGGGCTAGGTCCAGCATTTCCAGCTGAACAAGAGACCAAAATACCCTTCTCCATAGCAGCAAACGCTCCAATTGCAACACTGTCTCTGTAATAATCCGATATGCCTCCACCAAGTGATAACGAAAGTACATTCACGTTATCATCTATAGCTTTGTCCATAGCTGCTAATATATCGGAACTAAAACATCCACCAACCCAGCAAACTTTGTACACTGCAACTCTTGCACGGTTCGCCATTCCACGAGCAGTTCCAGGAGCATAGCCAAAAAGGCTAGCGCCCTGAACAACTGAACCACCTGCTGTGGTAGAAGTGTGTGTTCCGTGTCCGTCATCGTCCCTTGCTGATTTTGACTCTCTGGACTCATCAATTGGACCAAGAGTAGTCTCATAACCTCTAGAAAAATACCTCGCTCCAATAAGCTTTCTGTTACAATTTGATGAACTGAAATTGGTTCCAGACTCACACTGTCCTTTCCACGAAGCGGGAACAGGCCCAAGCCCAGTATCGTCAAAGCTCTTGCTTTCCGGCCAAACTCCAGTGTCCAGTACTCCGATAATGACGTCACTCATAGCATCTGACTCAGGGAAGAAATCGGCGCCTTTGTCAAGGCCTAGAAAAGTAGGCGTTCGAGTAGTGTGGAGTTGGTATTTTAACTCGGGCAAAACAGAGAGAATCCCAGGTTGGGTTTCTAAGGATTCAGCTTCTTGAGGTGTAAGCCTTGCTGAGAAACCATGGACAACGTTGTTGTAAACATAGAGCATCTCAGCTGAGTCAGAGACTGATCTTAGGGACGAGTCATACCAGTGAGTATGGTCATCGTTATAAGTTGCTGGCATTTGGGATTTAGACATGTGAATGATGTATGTTTTCTTCTTCTCCATTGCCACTGACATGCGGCATAGCGAAAGAAGTGCAACAACAACGAGTATTACTGGGTATCTAGACATTTTGAGCTTGTGTGTTTTTTCACTCATTCCCTAGTGCGAGAAAGGGAATGGATGAACAAGTAATGAGAAAGTGCAGTTAATATATATAGGAAAAAGAGAGATAGCGGCAGAGTGAACAGTTTATGTGGAGTGTGAAAACATGAAAAGGCAAGCTAAGAGTGTGAGAGTAGTGAAGTGGGGCTGGCCGGTGGTGGGGGGAATCGGGTTCTTGTTTGCTTCTTATGAATGATTGGTTTCAAATAAAAAGAATAGAAAGGTCCAGCCTAGCAGAACAACTGATAAGTTAGTAATGATTAAAGAAGGAGAAGAGAAAAGAAGGATCAATTGATGACATTCACAGAAATAAGATTTCTTTACTCCTAATCAAGAGAAGAGAAGAGAGCACAAAATAGTAGTATTGCGTATTCTCCTTTGATCACGTGTCTTCCGGCTTTTATCCACTTCCTTTTCTTTATTTACTCTTTAGCAGCGAGGAATCCTCATACTAATCTCTTTTCACTTTCCACTTTACCTTTTTCTCATTGCAGAAGAAAGCCAGGAAAAGTAGAATATCATTCCATTTCTTTTCTTTTCTGGTATTTACATAGTTAATACTCCCTCTATAATATAATGTTATTATTAAGAGAAGAATGGAAATTTAGAGTTAAAGGATTTTTAAATATAGAAAAGTTGTTTTTCCATTTGTCACATACTAAGAAAGAATACCGTATAAAATGAAATCAAGAGAGCATAAGAGTATGAAAATTCTAGACTGCAGTATTAACGAATCCATATCGTGACGTCTGAGCCTAGTGCCTATCGGACATCCAACTACGTATTTCTTTAGCTAAACTTACGTATTTGGTTCCTTAGTTATGGTAAAAGATTATAATTTTGGTTCTCAAGGTTATGTAGCCAAAATTCATGTTTAACTTTCTCAACTAGTCGACTATGCTTTTGGCCTCAGCTTGGAAATTCTCCATTTTACAGATTATTTAACTAGTAGAATATGTAGGTACCCACGATTTGTGTCAATATCATACGCTATTTAGACTGCTGGTGGAAGTTTCAAATTCCTTAAATTTTCTCTCTTATGTAATTGCAGTGGAAAGTTTACATCTCACAAATAGCATCTTTGGTCTTTCCTCCTTCCCACATTCCCTTAAATAATTTAGCAAAAATATCACACGTTTTTTTCTAGAAAAAATAAAGGCACAAACTATACATTTTTATTGTACGTGTTATCTTTACAGAGGTTGATAATAAAATTCATTGCTCAAGCAACGGTCCAATCTAAATCGTCAGATTAATAAATGCTGTAGACTTCATGAAGAGAACTTGCCGTGTTCAACTTCCAACTTCCAATTACTAAATTACAAAGATAAAAAGAGAAAAATAAATCTTCACCATTACTGAACATAGTGATTCACGGATCCATAGAGAAATGGAGTACTAGTGTTAAGTGTTGGTATTAATTTTTGTAACACAAGGTAGATATGGTAGGTGAGACGTCGATATTCCACCTTTAGGGAATTACTCTAACGACTCCAAATTAGAATTACGACGGTGGTTTGTTTCCAGTTTAATACTGGCACGATTAAAGAATTTATAATAGCAGTGGAATTTCATACATTGTAGTAATACGTTGTCTACTTTATTTTATTATTATCAGATCATATTTGTTATAAAGAGTTATTATAAGTAATTCTAAGTGCAAAAACTTAAATTTTGTTTTATTAGCCACTGTTCTCGAATAAGAATAGACAAGGTTCAACCTTGAACGTAGGGGCGGGGGTCTGTAGAAATAAACAAATCGACATTATTTAATGGTAGATACTGCTAATTATGGGTGACAAATGAGATTGTTTTCTTGTAATTTGTGTAAGGGGTAAAAGACAATGGAACCACGTGAACCCCGGGTCCCAAGATTAGCATGAAAATATAGGGGGCTGGTGATAAGAGGAACAAAATTAAAATGCCAGTTTGTGCTTCTAAAATGTAATATTGTACTAGTCTTAAAGTTAATTGGCACTTTAGCCACCCGATTAGTTTATCCACTATATATCCAGTCCATTTTAGGGTCCTTTTCTACACCACGGGATAACGTATATTATATTTTTTTATTGTAAAAATATAATTTTGAAAGAAAGGTGTACCTTTCCCCATAAAAAAGGAAATAAGAAGCTTTAAGTTTTGTTTTTAGTTAAGAGTCTGATCTGGATATTGGATTTATATTAATACAGATTGGTTTTGCTCAGGTCAAGTGTATTTTAGAGCAAAGCAATACCAGGTAACTTAGTTCGGGCAAGGAATTATATAATCGTATTAGTTAGCGGACGTACTACAAATGTACAAGTTATCTTCTTGTGGATTTTCTTCCTTTGGTTTCAGATCAGAAGTTGTATAACCAATACGTCTGTTGTAGGAAAAACACTACGTGTAAGGTATAACGGGCATGATCAGTTATGGCCACTGACAGTTGGATTTTCCTTGGAGATAACTAAAATCAAAACTTTGTGCTTCCTTGTACTTACCTTGGACATTTTTTTCTAAGGGATAGGCCCCATTTGATATATATATATATATATATTTGCAAATTATCTGACCATTCTTTTTTTTTTAAATTTAAATGTGATTTCCTGCCTCCTGGGGTGTTTCTCAAACTATATTACATCCATGTCTGGTCTCTCAAACATGGTTTTTCACATTTGGACAAAAGCTATAATAGAGTAATATAATTTCTAGCGTTTGAAACTCAGCCTTCTTTAATTAGATTACTTATTTACCGTAGAATATTGCAACTTTATTGAGGTATTATAAAGAACATATTGCAGTTGTCGAGAGCCAAAAATTTACATTGTTTGAACGGAACCCTGTTTGTTTAAATCTATTGCAGTAAACTACACTATGAATTGGAATTTCATTTACTCATGGTGTTGCCAAACTGGCAACAAGTTGACGAGCATTTGATGTGAATTTAATTTCAGTTGGTCCAACTGTTGAATTGTTAACGGTCTAAAGTGGAGATATCTTGAACTGGATACATTTTTATAAAAATAAATGTACATAACATACCAATAGAAAAAGGATACATGCATTGACATAAATGCCAAATATTTCATAACATTTTCAAAGACAAAGAACCCAGCCCTAGTATAATTAAAGATGAGGACCAATAGATCTGTAATACATAAAACATGCATGACAATTCTCCACTATATAGTATCTGCAATCATACATTAGGTTAATAATGAAATAAATAGCTAGCAAATTTCTATTTGTGGTTTCACTTTCACATATAATTGCGTATAACATGTATATTCTGATAGTAACATAGTGGTTCCTGCCGATAAAAATAGGATGAGAAAACACTCCTACCTAGGAAATGTTGTTTAGGAAACCATAATCCCTATAGGTTTAGGAAAATTCATTGTCCTCATAGATTTGGGAAAGGAAAACCTATAATCCTGGTAAAATTGGGAGACCTTTTTCTTCTAGGTTTGGGACTATTTGGGATCTATATATAGGAAGTACTGTTTATTCTCCTTTTATTGAAAATACCCTTAATTACTAATATATATAAATCCCGCTGTCGTGGAAGTTTACCCTAACGGGGTGTTACCACAAAATAAGTCTCTCTACCTTAACTTTTCTCTCTTCAAGATTTCTTCATCTTCTTCATCAGTTCAGAGTGTTTGAGTGAATCGATCTTAACAACTGGTATCAGAGCTTTGGAGATTCAACACGATCACGAAGATGGAGAGTTCGAAGATTGGAATCGAGAAGTTTGATGGATCCGATTTCGGTTTCTGGAAGATGCAGATCGAAGACTATCTGTACCAGAAAGATCTTCACGAACCCTTGACTGAGGCAAAGCCGGCTTCCATGACAGAGGAGCAGTGGAAGCTTAAGGATCGCTAGGCGTTGAGGTTGATCCGGTTGACTTTGTCGAGAAATGTGGCGTTCAACATCGTTAAGGAGAAGACTACGACAGATCTGATGAAGACGCTATCAAATATGTACGAAAAGCCATCAGCGATGAACAAGGTATATTTGATGCGTAGATTGTTCAATTTACAAATGTCTGAGAATGGATCTGTTGCCGATCATATAAATGAGTTCAATATGATTGTGAGTCAACTGAGTTTTGTGGAAATTAATTTCGAAGATGAAATTAAGGCGTTGATTTTGATGTCATCTCTGCCCGAGTCTTGGGATACTGTTGTTTCTGCGATTAGCAGTTCCCGTGGATCTGAGAAGTTGAAGTTTAATGAAATCTGTGATGTTGTTCTCAGCGAAAGCATTCGCAAATGAGAAGTGGGAGATGCATCGGGCAGTGCTCTCAGCATTGACCGAAGGGGGAGAAGAAAGTCGAAGGGCCAAAATCAACATGGCTGATCAAAATCAAAGAATCGAGGAAAATCTCCAAACAGACCCAACGTGATTTGTTGGAACTGTGGAGATAAAGGGCACTATCGGACAAACTGTACGAAACCAAATAAGAAGCAGAATCATAAATCTGGAGATGATAGTGATTCTGTAAATTCTGCAGAAGACATTGGGGATGCTCTAATCCTTAGTGTGGACAGCCCGGTCGAATCCTGGATTTTGGATTCTGGTGCATCCTTTCATTCGTCTTCAAGCAAGGAATTGTTCCAAAATTTCAAATCTGGAAATTTTGGGAAGGTGTATCTTGCTGAAAACAAAGCTTTGGAGATTGAAGGAAAGGGGGATGTTTGCATAAAGACCCCATCGGGGAACCAGTGGACATTAGAGGATGTCAAATATATTCCTGCTGTCAAGAAGAATTTGATCTCTATTGGTCAGTTAGATAGCACAGGCTATACAGCAGAGTTTGGGAAAGGTTCGTGGAAGATTGTGAAGGGTGCTATGATTGTAGCTCGTGGCACCAAATCTGGAACCTTGTACACCACTGCAGGGTGTATTAACATGGTTGCTATCGCTGAGGGTGCTTCCGGTTCATGTCTGTGGCACAACAGACTTGGACACATGAGTGCTAAAGGAATGAAGATGCTAGCTGTAAAAGGATCATTAGAGGGCCTGAAGTCTGTTGACATGGGTCTTTGTGAAAGCTGTGTTATGGGAAAACAGAAACGAGTTCGCTTCACAAAGACTGCTAGAGAGCCGAAGAAAGTGCGGTTGGAAATGGTACATACAGATGTTTGGGGACCATCTCCAGTTTCATCACTTGGAAGATCCAGGTTCTATGTCACCTTCATTGATGATTTCAGCAGGAAGGTATGGGTCTATTTCTTGAAGCATAAATCAGATGTGTTTGTGACTTCCAAGAGGTGGAAAGCTGAAGTTGAAAATCAGACTGGTTTGAAGATCAAATGCCTGAGGTCTGACAATGGAGGAGAGTATGACAAGTCAGAGTCAAAGCATTCTGTGCAGCTGAGGGAATCAGATTGATGAGGACAGTTCCCGATAAGGCTAGGCAGAATGGAGTTGCTGAGAGGATGAACAGAACATTGAATGAGCGTGCAAGGAGCATGAGGATACACTGTGGGCTGCCCAAGATGTTTTGGGCAGATGCTGTGAGCACAGCTGCATACTTGATCAACAGGGGACCATCAGTTCCCCTGGGGTTCAAGATCCCAAAGGAGGTGTGGACGAAAAAAGAGCTCAAGTACTCACACTTGAGAACTTTTGGTTGCATGGCTTATGTTCATGTTGATCCAGATAAAAGAGACAAGCTTGATGCTAAGGCTTTGAAGTGTTACTTCATAGGCTACAGTTCTGACTTGTTTGGTTACAGGTTTTGGGATGACAAGAACAGAAAGATCCTGAGACATTGTGATGTGACATTTGATGAGTCTGTCCTATATAAGGACAGAGAGCAGAAGGTTTCAAAGACTACGAAGCAAGTGGGAGTTGAGATTGAGTTGCAGAAGATTACACTCAGAGATGTTGCGGAAGAAACTCAACCAACTCCAGATGCTGTTGCTAAAGAACCTATGGTGGAACAAGTGACACCTGAGCAGATGTTGAGGAGATCATCAAGGACCATCAGAGCACCAGATAGGTATTCACCTTCATTACATTATCTGTTGCTGACTAATGAAGGGGAACCATCGATGAGGCCCTACAGGTGGAGGATTCAATCAAGTGGGAACAAGCCATGAATGATGAATTGAGCTCCCTTGAGAAGAACAACACTTGGGTGTTGACTGATTTACCTGCAGAGAAGAAAGCCTTGTTGAACAAGTGGGTGTTCAGAAGCAAGGCAGAACCAGACGGTAAAAGAAGGTTCAAGGCTCGGTTAGTGGTTAAAGGATATTCACAAAGGAAAGGTATTGATTATACTGAAATATTTTCTCCTGTTATGAAGTTAACTACTATCTGAATTCTGTTGAGTATTGTTGCATCAGAGAATTTGCATCTTGAGCAAATGGATGTAAAAAATCTGGACGAGAAGATCTATATGCAACAACCAGAAGGATTTGTAGTTCCGAGCAAGGAACACATGGTGTGCAAGCTCAACAGGAGCTTGTATGGGTTGAAGCAAGCACCGAGGCACTGGTACAAAAAATTCGACTCCTTCATGACCAAGAGTGGCTTTTGCAGGGCTGAAAAGGATCAGTGTTGTTACTTCAAGAAATACACGGATTCTTATGTGTTTCTACTCTTGTATGTGGATGATATATTGATTGCAGGATCCAGTATGAGGGAGATAAACAATCTGAAGGCAATTCTGTCTTTAGCGTTTGAGATGAAAGATTTGGGTGCATCGAAGCAGATTCTGGGGATGAGGATTTCTTGGGATAGATCTGCTGGCATTTTAAATCTATCCAAGGAGCAATACATTGAGAAGGTGTTGGCCAGATTCCGGATGAGTGATGCTAAACCCAGGACTACTCCTTTGGCAAAACACATAAAATTGTCAAAGGGGCAGTCACCCAAGACAGCTGAAGAGCGTGAGCAGATGGAAATTATTTTATATGCTTCAGCAATTGGGAGTTTGATGTATGCTATGGTCTGCACTAGACCTGACATAGTACATACAGTGGGAGTTGTTAGCAGGTACATGGCGAATCCGGAGAAAGAGCATTGGGTAGCTGTTAAGTGGCTTCTGAGATATTTGAGAGGTACATCCAGTATTTCACTTAGTTTTGGCAAAAGCAAAGTGAATCTGCAGGGTTTTGTGGATGCTGATCTTGGTGGTGATGTGGACTCGAGCATGAGCACATCCGAATACATTTACACCATAGGTGGTACAATAGTGAGTTGGATGTCCAGGCTTCAGAAGTGTGTTGCTCTTTCATCAACAGAGGCTGAGTATGTGGCAATAGCTGAAGCTGGAAAGGAGATGATATGGCTGGCAGATTATCTGGAAGAGTTGGGCAAGAAGCAGAGCGAGAAGATTTTTTATTCAGATAGCCGGAGTGCCATACAGTTGGTGAAGAACCCAGTCTATCATTCAAAGACAAAACACATTAGAAGACGGTACCATTTCACTCGCAGGGCAGTGGAGGATGGTGATATGTGTTTGGAGAAGATAGAAGGTGCAAAGAATCCAGCAGACATGTTGACGAAATGTGTTGATGTTGAGAAACTGAGGTTGTGCAAAACCTCAGTTGGTCTTCTGTAGTTTGTTTCTACAGATGGTGCGGTGTGGTGAAGATATTGATGATGTTGGGACAAGTTTTAGACGACTGAATCAATCTCCAAGTGGGAGAATTGTTAGGTGTGGAGCCTGATTTAATATGTGATGGACTTGAATTACTTCCTTGTATTTTTAGGAAACCCATAATCCCTATAGGTTTAGGAAAACTCATTGTCCTCATAGATTTGGGAAATGAAAACCTATAATCTGGTCAAATTGGGAGACCTTTCTCTTATAGGTTTTGGGACTATTTGGGATCTATATATAGGTTGTACTGTTTATTCTCCTTTTATTGAAAATACCCTTAATTATTAATATATATAAATTCCGCCGCTGTGGAAGTTTACCCTAACGGGGTGTTACCACAAAATAAGTCTCTCTAACTTAACTTTTCTCTCTTTAAGTTTTCTTCATCTTCTTCATCAGTTCAGAGTATTTGAGTGAATCGATCCTAACATGTTGCATGTCGGTGGTTCCTTAAATTATAAAGTATATATTTCCTGATTATTTTTGTTGTTTAATTCCTTTTTATTTTCTAAAGAAAATCAAAATTTTGTGTCTTGAGCATTAAAAGTAGACTGATCATCCAATTTTCTTGAGCAGCTAGTATTTGATTTAGGAGATAAGTTAATATAGTCTAAAGAATTTATAAATTAAAGTATACATGTGTAATTTAATTGGTTTACTTTTTCATATTATCATATCAAGAGTTACTGTTTGCTCTAAAATTCGAGCAACAATTGAATTTATTCGCGGCGTTAAGGATACGTGAAACAATTCAATACAATAAAAAATACAATGGCAAATGATTGACTTAAGCAAATGAAGAATGATCAAACCGTTGGAGCTGAATAGATTGCCGGTAATGGGATGAAACACAATAAGAAGTAAACAATTCTGATAAGAGATAGGAATAGTAATTAATATTTCAGTCGTGTATGTTGTGTGTTACAATGAAGATAAATGCCCCTCTTATAGGTAAGGGAAGAGCCCTACATATGGTAAAAGCCTGATTACAAGATAAAATCCCTCTAATTATGGGATGGAATATCCCTAAAATAATGGCCTAACGTCTATGATGGTTGAGGCCGTGACTCCCGCCGAGATATCAGGAACCCACGAGATATCCGGTCTTCCCATTATACGGAACTGATCCTTTTGTCATGAGATGCACCTACCTTGACCGGCGTCGATTGCCTTATCTCGGTCGCCTCAGTTCCGAACCCAGTAGCGCCCGACTTCGGGCGTTCCTTCCTGAAACGCTGGTCCTGGTTTTGAAGTAGTTCGGTCTTGCATTGAGCATGAGCCCGACCTTCCTTGTGCACTCGATTATACCCGACCCAATACAGTTACTTCATATTGTAAATCAATATTATCAAATTGGTATAAAGCCTATACATTATCAGTGCAGATTTAAACTCTTTCATTTACATATGTCAAAAAGAAAAAATTATTTGAATTACACTTTCCATCTGCATTCACATGCATAGAAACCTTTTTCTGTTTCTCCCCTTCACAAAATGCTGTAATAGAGTTGGTCTCGATTAGTTGTACCAGAAAGGTGACAGAGCCTTTTATTTCAACTGCCGCATGTTATGGTCTTAACCCGATCGTCTTCTGGTCTCCTTTTTCCTGCCTACTCCCGACCTGTTTGCCAATTGAGCATTTACTTCAGATCTCTTTAAAAGTTCTATACATGGCTGTCAAATGAATTTAATTTTGAGATCCAGTCTTGTATAAGAATGTGTGGTATGGGACAAATTGAGCCCCTGACCATGTAGTATCTCAAACAGATGTGTGAACTGTCAAGTACTGTCTTCTTCACAATAGTATGAAGAGTTTTATTAATTTTTCTGCACTCATTTTATCAATAATTTTCAGACTACCGGCCACTTAAGAACCTAGTACAGGTGATATTATGTAACAAGCGTATGGTTCCACAATTATGATAAATATTGTAGCTTGTTATAGCAGGTAAAACTACATTAATAGTGAAACTCTATCACATTGTCAGTATATATATATAATTGAAATCCTATTATAAGGAGCAGAGTTATGAAATTAATTTGTATACCTTATTGCTATCCCATAAGAAAAAGAAAAAAGTGAAAGGGTACTTCTAGTTCCAAATTATGAAATGGGAAAACAGAAGGTATGGAAGCTGGAGACTGAGATGTGAAACTGACGAAAATTAAAATGTGTTGTCCAGTAGAAAATAGTATGTACAGTAACAGGGGCGGCTCAAGCACATGTAGGGCCTAAAGTCAAATTTTAATATGAGGCCTAAATTTTTAAAGAAAGTTATAAAAAATATTTTTATTTGAAGTATATTCTTCTAACTTTTTGAGGTCTAAAGTTGTTAATAATCTATTTTACAATCGATTTTCTATTATAATTCCTTTTCGATTGATAATATAGCCAACTCATTTAATTTTTCTTGAGATATTGTTGCTCTCAGATAAGATTTTATAGAGAAATAGAAGTATAGAACTGTTGGAAGCTTAAAAGTATTGTTGAACACTTGAACTAATGAAATCTTAGAGAAATAAGGTGAATAATGAAACATTGGAGAAAGAAGGTAATTAAAAATATCAAAGAGAAAGACAGAAAATATATATGGGTTTCTGAAATATAAAGAGATTGGAAAAAAGAAAGATTAACTTGGACAAATTAAGGATAAGAGAGGTAATAGAGTAATAAGTGAAAAATTGAAACTTTGGAAAAATTATTCTTTAAGCAAGTCAAATTATTACTTTATTTATATATCGAAATTTTTTTTCTTTTATGTTAAAAGTACTAATATTTTTTTAAAAATACCTATAAACCTATTATCTTTAAAAATGAAGCCCCAAAATTGAGGGCCTAAGGCACATGCCTTACTACTTATAACATTTGGAACCGGCATTGTACAGTAATAATATCTGCCAAACGTCGATGGCTACGTATGGAGCTAGATGCATTTATAGGGAGCTTTCGACTTCTATTTTCAAGCACCGATAGAAATATGTGATGTTTTATACTTCAAAACTACACAAGAGGGGTGATTTGAGTGGTGTCCATTTTTTCGCGTGTACAGATTGTAGAAGGGCCTGGTTCTTCTACGTGTTTCTTATATTATAGTTGTGGAATAATAAATGCAGAAAGTAAAGAACACAATGATTTTTACTTAAAAAAATACCCGGCTCAAAAGGTAAAAAAATCACGGCCTACTACCCAGTAGGATTTTTTCAAACACTTCACTACAACTCTGAGCCAACAGCAAAGTTCACAAACTCTTGAAAACCTAAGAATTACCTCTAACCCTTGCAGCAATCAGCCACAGGCTGTTGTGACTACGTCAAGTTAACTCTAACTTGAACAAAACAACTCGAGTGTACAACCTCTTGCAAACCTAAGGATTAACTCTAACCCTTGTAGCAACACGCCACAGACTGTTGCGACTACTTCAAGTTAACTCTAACTTGAATAATACAACTCATGTACCTAGTACAATTTGCTTCTCAGAAAGCTGAAAGGTACAACTCAAAACACCAACTACACTTTGAACTAGAAATAAAGAAAGACACATAAAACTCTTTATGGAGCTGGTTCTTCAATCTGGTGTGTGTAGCTTCAGGATCACACTCTTAAATCTAACAGGAATTGCTCACAAAATACCTTGCTATTTTGCTCTCAATTGGTGCTTAACTTCAGTACGTGTGCATCATCTGTAAAAGAGAACGAACTGATATAAATATGGAGTTAGTAGAATAAGAAATAACTAGAGTTCTAGTGTTATACTCTTCCTTGGTGGAAGAGTTCTAGTTATCTTCAACTTCTAACTTCTTCCTTATCTTGGATGGAGTTCTCTTCAAGTAAGGAGTCCTGCTCCTTATCAAATATGCAACCTTTTCGTTCAGGATTATCAGAAATAACTACTTATACTTGTCTCTTTCACATGCATGCCTTTTGCTTGATTCTGTCCGTCACCTGTGTACACTGTCCATGGATCTGGTTCATGCATGTGTTCCTTTGTCAATCATCAAAACCAAAACCGCTTAGGTCAACAAATTTTCCTTTTTTGATGATGACAAACTTTGGGCTTTACAAAAGCATGGAACCTGTTTAAGCTCAGCTCAACATCAAACACAATATCATAACACTTTTCATTTGAAGTCACAAATCATCAAGGACCAGCTTCATTAGGTTATAAACATCACAATCCAATGCAAAAGTACAACCTATCTTTCCCCTTTTGGCATCATAGAAAAGTTGCATAATTAAGTTAAGTAACCAGATTTTAACAAATATCACTCATGGACGCTAAGGCTACTTCAAATGCAACCACAGATTCATTTTTCTCAGTTTCAATCTAAGGATATTAACCATCTAAGAAATATCAACAAACAATTAGAGCAAAAGCACTGAATTTCATTGGTTGATAAGATCCTACCACAAGGAATAAGAAGAAATAAAAACATAGAACCATGAGTAGAAAACAGAGAAATCCTTCTTGGATCACTGGTTACAACTGAGCTAGGAAGGATTTAGGACTTGGAATGATCAGGTTCGTGGTTCTTGGCTTGAAGCAGTTTCAACATATCTTAAAGAATACCATCACTCTTCTCCTTTTACTTTGTAAGATCACATTTGAGAGAGTCTCTCTCAGCCTCTACTTCATCCAACCATTTCTTCAGCCTTTCAATCTCAGCATCCTTAGCTTTCACTATTTGAGTCTTCTTGCTCCTTTTGGCGGACCTAGTTCTTTTAGACACAATTGAGCCCTCTTCCTCAGCCCTTGTGTCTTGAGAATTCTTTTGAGAAGTCTTTCTCTTTTTGGTACTAGGTGCGGGTACTTTCACATCCGCATATTCATCTTCGAGAACCAGGTTCATCTCCTCAATCTAGACTACTCCACTTGGCTTACTAGCCTTTTTTCTTTCCTTTCCAAGCAACTTTCTTGGCACTCTCAGCTAAGGCCCTTTTTACATTGGCTTTCTCTGCTTCTTCTAGCTTCTTGTAGTTCTTCCTCTTGTGGGAGGAGTTGCTACAAGGATAGAAGGAGCACTTTTTCTCTTAGTGCCACCCTTGCCCTTTTCTGCAGTCTTTCCAACTTTGCTCTTCTTCTTTTGATTGTGACTATCTGACCTTTTGCAGCAGATCGGGACTCTTGTCTATTTTAGCAAGAGAAGAAATTGGTTCATGAAAACGTTTTCTTAACCTAACCAGCTCATCTGCTACACTTCTATCACCAGAACCATCACCTATCTCTTGTGATTCTATCCCATACTTTCATTCATAGTCTTCTCATTATCACTAATCTCTTCACTCCAGACCATCATTGCACCTATCTCTTCATTCAAACCAATAAGAGTGGGTGAAGTAGATCTAGTCACTCTTTCTTATTCCCTTCCCATCACATCTGCTTCAACACCCTCACTCTCCTGTTCTTTTTCTTTTTTACTTTCATTTTTCATTTTTACCACCAATGTCTTCAGTAACAACATTTTCCTTTTCAATACCAGCTATAGACCGAATCAAAACAAACTGATTCTTAAGATTTTCTGCAATTTCATAACCAAACTCAGAGTGGGAAACTTAGAGGCTACCTGTTCAGTTTTAGAAGAAACCGGTTCTTCCCCTCAGTCGTACACCAGAATATAAGAATTTTGTGGTTCTTTTGCTTGACTAGCTTGTAGATTCTCAATCAATTTCTTGGCTTGCTCTTTTCTTGCTACTATTTTTCGTGCAATCATTTTGATATGCTCATTTTTGGGGGTTTGGGTGGTTGAAAGTGTGGGTGAAAGTTCTTTGGATAGTGAGGAAGGGTTTTCAGAGTTTTTGGGATTCTCATGGGTGTTTGCCATTTAATCAGTTCAGAAACTTGAGAGAAATAGAGAGAGTTTTGAGGTTTTGGAGATTTGATCTTTTGAAAAAAATTGAGATAAGAGGGTAAGGTCAGATCAATTTAAAGAGGAAAAGGTTTAGTGTATAACGGCACCTTTTTGAAGTCTAAAAGTCTAATCACACTAGAAATTTCAGTCTGAAAAGACGTTGGATTCTTCCTCAAATATTTCGGCAATTATGGAACGTGGGACTCTTGGTGAAATTGGTTCGCTTGTAACTAATTGGTTCAAAAGTAGTTTGGGATAAAATGGGACTCTTTTCAGTTCATGATCCATATGCAGTTATTTCAAATTATGCGGAGTGTAGAATACATACCTTATAAGCTCGATGAACCAGATTCTGCACTGAAAGTTCTCTTGTGTAAGCCTCATTTTTTTCAAAAAAACAAGGATAATATCATTAGACATCAATGAGACATTTTAGCATATGGCACAAGAGTATACTAATAAAAGCATGAGACTGAGCAATATCTAATCTAACTATTTACAAAATTCATAAATTATCTAACCAATTATTTTTTTTTAGTCAAATTCACTAGGCAGTGTGCCTAGTGTTAATTTATATATATATATATATATAAAATCATAGTTACAAAGATGGAGGGGGGCATAGACCTTTCCTCCCAAAATGAAAGATGTGCATTCTTGATCATCGAGACTTGACAATCAAGTATATGTAGGTAATTGTGGTGGGTTAGACCTATGATGATGTAATGATTGTCTATCTTATAACATCGACAGACAATCATATATACAAAAACATTGTGAAGTGAAACTAGGTCGATCTATACAAAAAGTATATATGTTCCTAAATCTACCAAGGGAGTAGTTTGGAATAGTATCTTTTGTATACGATGAGGTCTATTTCTATCAAAAAAAGGAGGATCTTCCATATGATGTATCATCGAAAAAGAAGGTAACAATCATCAACTTTGCTTTGATAAAGGAAGCATAGTTGAGGGTTGTTACTACTGCTGCTGAGGAGATGTTTTGCTTCGGTGAGTTGTGCTTTCTATTGGGATGTTGACTGAATTTCCTTGCTGCTGTTACTGTCACTGATGGAGTGGGGTTTTTGCTGCTGCTGTGGGGGTGTTTGATGCTTCCTATTGCCCTGCTGTCTGTGAAGGCAGCAGCAGAACTAAGGAGATTCCAGTAGCAGCAACAACGACAGAAGATCTGCTCCTGCTTCTGTGATTTTTAGTGAGAAAACAGAAGAGATTCCAGTAGCAACAACAACGACAAAATCTGGATATCTCAACTGCTGCTGTTGGATTACTGTTGCTCCTGCTACTATGAAATAGAACAAATTTCAGCAGCAGCAACAATGCCAAAGGTCTGCTCCTGCTTTAGTGAGAAAACAGAGGAAATTCCAGTAGCAGCAACAACGATAAATTCTGGTATCTCAACTACTGCTGTGAGGTCTATTTTCCTACAAAACTCAGCAGACATTTTAAGGAGGGGGG
>MCJB01001614.1:203387-253691 GCA_002018475.1 Nicotiana obtusifolia
GGGGGGGGGGGGAGGGGAGAATTATTAGCCTCAAAGGTTTTGTTGAATTTTTTTATTTATCTAAAGAGGTGTGAATGAGAAATGAAGGGAAAAGATTTGGAGGGAAACGAAAAGTTTGAAGTGTTCCTTCTACTAATGCACTTTGTTCCTCGTCGGAAAATGAAAAGAAAATCCTTCCGCTTATATAGAGAAGCACATCTTCTAGCTCTTAAAAGAGTTGAAAAGAAGTGGTGCCTCGCGCCGTCGTCACTCGACTCCTCCTTTGGAGGGAACCGAAAAGTTTGAAGTGTTCCTTTTACTATTGCACTTTGTCCCTCATCGGAAAATGGAAAAAAAATCCTGTCTCTTATATAGAGAAGCACAGCTTCTCGCTCTTAAAAGAGTTGAGAAAAAGTGTTGCCTTGCGCTTTGATAATTTTTTGGACCAAATTTATTTCTCGTTTTCCGTTATTTATTTTCTTTTTTCTGATATTTTTCCGTGTGAATTTTATGTTTTAAAATTCGCGGTTAATTTCCTAATGGTCCTAGCAGAAACTTTTCTGCCGAAATGGTACCCTATGTGAACAAGTACCTTTGCACCTATTCAACCCAGATTGTTTGGCTATAAATTTAGTGGCTTTGCCTCAATTTTCCACCACCGAAAATATGTAAGCTCTCCCCTCTCACTTCTACATTTCTGCATTATTTTTTCAAAGCAAAACTTAAGCATCAGTGTAGTTGTCGTCTATTGAGTTCGACGAAAATCTATAATTTTTATTGCCAGTATTACAGAATAGTTGTTTCGTTCTATCCTGGGATGAATTAATCTAATAACCTTGGGCAATAGTAAAGCGATTAAATTCCTTAAGGAAATACAGTTTTCTGTTGGGATCGGAACTTTTTAATTATACTGTTTCTATTTCCGTTTCTGTTTCTGTTTTCTGTTTTTTTTGCAGAAAATATTTTCGAACACAGTTTTGATAACAGGTTTCACTTCAGCTTGTTTGGATAGTTGTTACCAATTGTATCGTATTATATTTTTTCCAGATGATGCTTTGCAGCAAATAGAGGCTTTTTGATCAGATGATGGATATTCACTTGATGTAACAGTTTCTTGTGTTATGATTATCTTTCTTTTGTTCTTTGCATATAGATTATCTTATGCATAAAACATCAAAATTTCTCTCTAAAATTATAAGAACAAGCTCAATTGTACAAATCTTTTGAGCGATCACAGAATTTAACTGTAGGTTTCTTCACTTATATCCTCTCATTTAAGTAGGTCTTCCCATTTACAGTATTGTCCACCTGCCAATGCACGATAATACCTATCTCTGCAGTAGACTGGCCTTCCATCAGCTGCTTCGGCTGCAGCTTTCGCCAGATCATCATCCTCCTTGACTTCCAATGGCAATCTTAACAGCTCTTCTTTCCTATAATTACATAATGAAATAACGTAAACTCATGAATTTTGAAACATGTTTCTAAGTTTCGAGAATAGAATACCTGATGCCCAGTTTTGTGCTGTTTTGTGAAGTGGAACTCAATGAGTTTTCTTTTGTTGAAAAAGTTCCCTGAATAAAATCTTGTACTGGTGTTGCGAATATGAATAATGAGACTGCTGCAACTAGTAAAGCCCCTGTTCCTACCAGCGTTTGCTTCAGCATTTTAATGACTGGTTTCACCTACATATTAAAAACTCCTTCAGACTTCTCATGCTCATAATATTGGAAAGACCTGCTTTATGACATTCAGAATATGACGCCAACAATTGCCTAATATTTATGTAACCAGCTGATGTATTTTCTATTATGCTGTTTCACATGGTTTATAGTTATATGATTAGTTAATAACTGGAAGTACAAAAGTCCAATAACATAAAGCAATAGCATCAATGTGGTACCTTATATGAGCCGAGCAGCCTATCGCGAGCTAGGATCTGCAAGGAATAATCACATCAAATGCCATGCGGGCAACATCGTTTTTGATAAGTTTTTCAAGAACTGCTGGTAGTTTTAGTCTTTTGAATCATGTGTCGCCATAAGAATGGAACTAAAATTAGCTTCACAATATAGATGTTATTCCATCATGTAGTTTTGCTGTGGGTTCATCTTAAGTAAGAGATAATACTTTTACTTTCTTGTAGATCTTTTGTTCAAAGTTTCTTGACAAGTTGTAACTAGTGTATTCTATACCATGAAGAACTAAGTTTATCATTGAAATCTGTGAAGTTACATTTTAAAGATGGACGGAGCTGAACATTGAGTTGTCTAAGTTTTGCTACTCTATTTTCCCTCTTGCTGCTAGCTCTGTATTCTTCATAACCATAAGCACTTTTGATTCACTTTGCCCGATTCGAAGCTGGCAATATTTTAGCACTTTAGGAATGAAGAGGAGCAGAGGAAGTAAAGAGAAAACAACTTGTAAAATATGTGTGCAAAGGAAAGACAACTAACCTCAGGTGGCTTCACCCACATCTGTCCATCATACCATCCGGTCTCTTCATAAGGTATAACTGCTGATAAAAGCCTATCTCCAACATAGCTCCATCCCTTTTGTGGTCATTGTTAGGAATTAAAACGTTAGAATATTAGAGGAGTAAGTTCTCAAGTTACCTATCTCCAATGTAGCTCTATCCCCCTACGATGGTTATTGTTTGAATGTTAGAATATTACAAGAATTAAGTTTTTAAGTTGTCCCACTTTTGACCAAGATCACATATGTGTTCTAGTTGAGACTTATAAATTGGTGTTTCTTATATTCAACTAAATCATTAAGTCATCATTACATTTCTCTTTAATTTTCTTATTTTCTCACGGACATGATATACAATGGAAACTGATACCAAGAGGATGGTAAAAGATATGGTATTTGCATATTTATTGACACTAAAGGAAATCTCATATCTATAATGCATGTTTAATTGACTAAGGGACATTATCATCTTTCTTGGTTCCATCAAAATGTCTTCCAATTTCAATACACAGTAACTTCCTCATGCTCTCTGTTTGGTAATAAAAATTACTGCTAACTGAGAGATACAATCTCAAGCTTTGTCTCCTGGCAACTACACATCTGTCCACTGTAGAAAGTCTTAGCTTGGCAGTCAGACATGTGTGTTGTTCTGGATGTACATAAAATACAAGTATGCGCGTCTAGATCTTCAAGCTCAAAAAAAAAAAAAATGAAGTTATGGAATTAAAGAACTTACCAGATAAATTCTCAGGACAATGAGTGCAACAAGAAAAAGAGTCCCTGTACTTGCAGCCAGGAGAAATCTTAAAGGATCCTGCAGGATTGTAAAAATTTGAATGTCAATGTATATGAGGAGCTGTTATAAGATATCTTAGTGACTGAGTGGATTCTTTTGTTCTATGTTTTGTCTCTTAGATATAAAAAAGTTAGAAGCTATACTTGTTTACTAAACACGAGTATTCACTTTGGGACTCTTTGAGAGAGAAAGAACTTGCACAGATTTACAATTTCTCATTTCATTGGTAGTGGTAATGTTCAAATATGATGATGTTTATATAATTGTCTCTACCTTTGAAGGATTGAAGCTTGCAGCCGCAATAGGTGCTCCCAAAACTGTGAAAGTGACTAACCAAAGTCCCCCAAGACGTAGGAAGAAGGACCCTGGTCCCAATTCTGCCCAAGAGTATAAACCTTCATCCTTCAGAGATGAGTACTCATTCACCTAGTAATTGAAAAGCAAGAATTGATTAGCTAATTAGTTAATAACTTATATTGCTTATCGGTCTCCATATTAAGTCCCTTGTCACCATGAAACTTCAGAAATTGGTACATGTTCGGGGTGGCTACATTACTGACTGGTTTGATTTCAATAATGCTATAAACTGCAATAGTAGCTTACCATATGATGGAATGTCTCACCCGTGCAGGTGTTAAGTTTTGGCCTTCCGGAGGACATCATTTTCTTTTTGAGTTTTAAGTTCTACGACGGTGTTAAATATTTATAGGTCACTTATAAGGTAATCGCACACAAATATCTATTATAAGCCAAAAAGAATGTTATCCCATGTTAAACCATACGAACAGTATAAAAAGTCTTTACATTATTAGTGATATAACTTAAATCCTGTCTGGATATCTTATAAGCTAACCCTAACACTAGGAATAATTTCTTTTCTTTTTAGTGAAAAAAGAAAACTTTAGTTAATAGTCAAGTATTCTGTACAAGTCTGCATGTGCAAAACAGGGAGGAGAGCATTTTACAGTATGTGAAACATATAATGCCTAAAAAATGGGGAAATTGTAGCTTAATTAGAAATCATACGTACCGGCCTTTGTTCAAATGGCACCTCAATTTCCAAGCCAGGGTCCCAACTCTTACCAGGTAATCCACTGGTGCCTCCGTTCATCCCATCTTTCAGGGCTCTGACACTAATATTCCTTCTACATAGAATCGTTGGTTTGTTGGGCAAAATGATCCATGAACCGCAGCTTCTGCCGATACTATTGTTGACTTGTTTTGGACCAGGAACTATGGAACAATATAAATTTAGCCTGAGCATTTCCGAATTCTCTTGCGACCTGAGAATTCAGAAGAAAGGTAGAATGGGAGTTCTTTTATTTTTGGAGATTATGCATTATACGTGATGGAAAGTGGAGTAAGTGAATGTTTTCTGTTATCTGCCAAAAAATGACGGTCTTCTTTTTCTTACTTTCGTCCAATTATAATCAGCCAACTGAGGGCTACTCTTTTGGATTCTGGGTACTCGACCACCAGTTTGAAACGTTGTGGTCCACTCTTGTGGCTCCTACATAGGATTATCTTGAATTATAGATCCTAATGTGAAACATTTTTTGTGGTATAGAAGGTAAGTTCGTGGTTATCTTGTGTTGCAACGTGGAAAGATTGTCTATGCACGCCAGTGTTGCGTTCATTTCTCACTGTTCCACAGGTTTTTTCTCTGATTTGAATTAAGAGGATGTACTTTCGCTTTCATTCAAATTGAAATGCCTTCTCATATAGTCTGGACCGAGAAGATACAACCCCATTGCAGAAAAATGAAAAGCATCTTATGCACTTTTAAAATTGTTCTGGTCGCTTGCTAAAAGAATAAAAGCTTCACTTTTGGTACAAAAAGCATTTTCAGCAATATTTGGTTAAAAGCGAAGTGCGTTTTTTGATTAAAAGCTAGGTGTTAGCACGAGTGTAAAAAAAAAAAAAAAAAAAAAAAAAGAAAGAGTAAGGCAGTTAGCACCCTATTAGACGGAGGAAGAATAGCAATCTAAATTATAAAAACCAACTTGGTTATTTTAATTAGGAAAAATGTACAAATTTGTTGATGTAGGATAAAATGGGTGTTTTCTCTCTCTAGAGTATTTTCTCTCGGCTTGGCCCCTATCATACGCCTTTGCTGGAAATGCCTAGAGGCTGGCAAAATAAGCAAGCTAACAAAATTCAGCTGTCAGAGGTCAAGAAACTCAAGATAAATCCAAGAATACTTACAAAAGAAGTGTTAGTGCTAGCATCTGAAGAAGAGGTTCAACAAGAACCAGGAATTCTGATTGATGGAACCCTATGGGGCAAATCAGGGTGTTCTACTAGTGATATTTTGATGATAATGAAGAGTCCTGCTACATCAAACTTTATTGCTCCGAAGACTACAATCACAACAGAGAATGTAGCTATCCCTACTTTGATTGGGCAGACAAGTGTGATGAAGAAGACCCTGATGGGAACTACAGTGAACAAAATTGCACAATGTGAAGCAGTAAATGCATCTGGGTCTAACCCCAACGTTTTGCCAGTTGTAGCTCAGAAGGAAGTAGTGCCGAATCAAGCACAAGAGGGGAATAAATCATGGGCTCACATGTTCTCAGAGAACAAATTTGCTGCAAGAGGTATGGAATTGAGCCATATTGCCCCAATCATTATAGAGGGTGAGATGGTAGCGCCGTTGTCGCGCGAGGAGGTGAAAAAAGAGACTTTGAAATGGAAGTATGCTTTAATTATGTATGTGGTAGGTAATTCCCCTTCCCTAGGAGCTGTTGAGAGGTTTATTGCTAGCAATTGGAATCATATAGCTAAACCAAATGTATACTATTATAACAAAGGGTATTTTATGGTAAAATTTGTTAGTATTGAGGACAAAGATGATGTGTTATACTCTGGGCCGCACAGAATGAACTATTGACCGATAATTGTTAAGGTTTAGGAAGCGGATTTCAGCAAAGAGGTGTTGAGGATGATCCCACTATGGGTAAAATTCCCTAATCTCCCCCTTAATTGCTGGAGTATGAACTCTCTCAGTTGCATTGGTAGTGTGTTGGGGAGGCCTTTATATGGGGATGAGTGTACTTCAAAGCTAGACGAGGTCTCAAATGCTCGTATGTTGATTGAAATGAATGTTACAAAACCTCTACCAAGTTCAGTCAAAGCCGGGGATCAAATGGAAAAATTCTTTTATCAAGAAGTTATTTATGATTGGAAGCCGGAGTATTGCCTATTTTTCTGTTAATTGGCACACCTGCCAAAAACCTCCTCAGAAGAGAGCAACAAATATTATTCAGGGGAAGCCAAATAAGAAAAAAACTGTTTGGCAAAAGAGAGGTGTATATAATGTATGTACCTAAGGATAATAGGTAGGACAAGACCCTACAGCCTATACCAGAAGTGAGTATTGAGAACCTAAATCAAAAGGATAGCTGGACAGAGGTAAGCAAGAAATCAGCTCGCAAGAATGTTCAAGCAAGCCTCAAGAGAGCAGATTGGCTGTTACAAATGGATTTAGTTCTATGGAAATGCTAAATACTCGGCAACGACAAGATTACTTAGGAGGGGAACTTCGAGGGGCCAAATTGGTGTTACAAATGGATTTAGTTCTATGGAAATGCTAAATACTCGGCAACGACAAGATTACTTAGGAGGGGAACTTCGACGGGCCAAATTGGTTACAAGGGTACTGGTACAAGACCCCCTGATATCTGTCCTCAATAAAGCTTGTACCATGGAATGTTAGAGAACTAATAAAGTATATAAGCAAATAGAGTTAATGAAGTTTATTAGGCAGAATAAAGTAGGCATAATTGCTTTGCTTGAACATGGAGTTCAAGAAGCATATGATGCTGGGATAACTAAGGAAAGTGACTCCTGGTTGGCATTGGTGCTCTAACTACAGTACATCTGCGAGGGGTAGCATATGGCTAATGTTGAATCCTAATGAGTTTGAGTTTACCGAGAATATAAATCACACACAGCTTATCCACAGGAAGACTAGAATCTATGCCTTGAGTGTGGAGTTTCACGTGACAATTGTGTATGGTTTACATATGGTAAGTGACAGGAAAGCATTATAGACTGAATTGGGATCAACTGCAAGTATGCAGCAACAGGGGTATTCATCGGTAGGTACGGTACGATATTTAGTCATTTCGGTCCGGTATTTTCTGTATTCGATTTCTTACAGTGCTATACAAAATACCATACCTAATTACATTCGGTATAGTTCGGATTTTCTCCTTTCAGTTTCAGTTTATTTGGTCCGATAATTTTGGTTTATTTGGCTTGAATATTATCTAGTGCATAAAGTCATAGATTGTAATATTCGTAATTAAAGTAATCAATGAAAACATTCTAAGCTCGCCTCACCGTTGACAAAATCTTTGTCCAAAGCCATCAAGTATCAACTAATAGAAAAAAGGTACATAAAGGAATACATATGATCATCAGAAATATCATATTATTTGCTTAGAGTTAATTATTGAAATTAGAGAATACAACAAGGATTAATCCTACATATGCAACAACAATACAAGAATAATGGAGTAAGAAACACCCTAAAACCGTCGAAACATACGTTAAACTTCTTGGCAACCTAGAGAGTAAAAATTAGAATCCGCGTCCTACCTTGTTCCTTCATTTTCCTAAAGAAGTACATGGACTTTACTGCCAACCTCAACATGAATTCCACAGAAAAGTATTGTGTAACTTAGTATGTTAATAAATAATATTTGTAATGTGAATTTAGGATGTATTTCGGTACAGTACTGGTATTTCGGTATAATTTTTTTAAATACCAAATACTATACCTAATATCAAATTATTTTAAAAACTTAAACCAAATACCATACCAAATACCAAAATATTGAATACCATATACCAAAATTTTCGATTTTAGTACGGTAGTTGGATATTTACCATATTATGCACAGCCCTATGCAGCAAGGAGCTTGGATCACAGTGGGTGATTTTAATGCCATTAGACATCTTGATGACACGCTAAATGAGAACCTAGTTCAGGAGTTTGAGGTAGCTGACTTTCATAAATTTTTGGAGGACACTAATACGGCAAAACTAAAGACAGCTGGGAGGAGGTATACTTTGGATTAATAATCACACACATAGCAAAATCAATTAGTTATTGGTCAATAGTAACTAGATCAGCAGACGGAGACATTTGGAAGCTATTGCTCTTGATTCGGGCTTTTCATATCACATACCGTTAGCTGTGGAATTTACAAATATCCCTATAAAGGGTACCAGACCATTTTGGTTTTTCAACCATTTGGTTCAACATCCCAATTTCCTATCTCATGTGGGCACTAATATATGAGAGCATCCTCAAGCAGAAATCAAGAGCAAAATGGCTACATCTAGGGGACTCTAACAATGCATATTTCCTTTTATGCATGCAGAACAGGGTGGCTCAGAATCAGATAAGAAGACTGATTACACTACATGGTAACATTGCACATCCAGAAAGAGATGTAGAGGTAGAAATTATTAAGTTTTACCAGGATCTGTTAGGCTCTGCTACTGCATGCTTGCCTACTGTTCAATTGGATATTTTTCAGGAAGGGCATAAACTTAATAGAGATCAACAACTGCAGTTAATCTCATTTGTAAATACTGAGGAAATATTTAATGCCTTGATGGACATTAATGAGCAGAAGGCCCCCTGTTGCGATGACTTTAATGCACACCTCTTTAAAGAAACCTGACAGATTATTGGAGAAGAAATTTTTGAGACAGTTGCTGAGTTCCTCAAGACAGGAAACATGTACAGCCCCATCAATTGCACTTCAGTGACTCTCATTCCTAAAGTAAGGAACCCCGTTAATGTGAAAGAGTTTAGGCATATCTCTTGCTGCTCTGTGCTATAACATATTATATCCAAGGTGAGTACTAAGAGAATGCAATTCATTATGCCTGATTTAGTTGACAACAGTCAAGCTGTATTTGTGCTATACAAAATTATATCCAAGGTGGGTAATAAGAGAATGCAATTCATTATGCCTAATTTAGTTGACAACTGTCAAGCTGTATTTGTGCCAAGAAGAGTTATTACAGATAATATCATCTTGGGACATTAACTTGCCAAAAGTTATGGCAGGAAAGAGATATCCCCAAATTTATGCTTAAAATTGATATGCAAAAGGCATATGATTATGTAGAATGGGTCTTCATTGAGAAAGTACTACAAGGTCTGCACTTTCTAACAAAGTTTATAAGTTGGATAATGACCTGCCGGAAATTAGTGTCCTATTCAATCAATATAAATGGCAAACCTAGTAGACCATTTGCAGCAAAGAGTGCATTTAGACAGGGATCCAATATCCCGCTATTTATTTGTGCTTGTGATGGAGAACTTGAGCAGACTACTCAAAAATATGATCAACAATCCAACATTCAAGTTTCATCCTAGGTGTGCTAAAATTAACATCGCTAAATGGTAAAGGGTTAAAAAATGCATATTTTGAGTGTATTTGTGTAATATTTTTTGTGTGAGTTACGGGAATTCACACCGCTTTTGAAGTAAAAATAAGCGCATTATGTGTTTTTAATGTGTAGGAACGAACTTGCGCGGAGAAGGATCAAATATGAGGAAAACCTAGCAAAAAAAAAAAATGAAGAGAGAAATCTAGGACCGCGAAGTGAGGTTCGCTTCTCCAAACCGGGACTGGAGCAGAAGAAATCAACTTCTCCAATCCGAATTAGGAGAAGACAAATTTTCCCCAATTCAACCCTAAACCATATAAATATGAGAGTTAGCCACTTTTTGAAGGGAAAGAAGACTTTGGGGAGGCAAGAACACACTTGGAGTAGGACGAAGGATTCAACTTCACGTTTTTTCCTCTTTCTTCCAATTTTCCATTATTGGTTATGAATTTTAGTATTGTAGTTTTACATATTATTATGAATAGTTGATTTGTTATCTAGGGTTTTGATGGAACCTTTTGTAGGACAAATTCTAATTATGTTTTTATATAATAGAGCCGTTGGATTTCTTTACTTGTTCAACTGCGTGTTTATTGATGTTGATTGAACGGCCATCAATTAACCGTGCCTATTTAGTGTATATTGCTCAAGAAAGGGTATGCATTTAGGTAGCCGTTGAACAATATTACTCCTAACATATTTGAAAAATCAATATGGAAGGTTTAAAGGCGGGATTAGAAATAATAAAACTTTGGTGCGATCGTAGTGAGCAGCGAATTAACGCCAGCTAGTGTAGTTCGAGAGATTACACATAGGAAATTGTGGTAATTTTTTAAAAAGAATTACGACACCCGAAGTACTCACGATCGGTAGAGAATACTTAGGCTATATTATAGGAGACATAGCGAGAAAGATTCTGACAATTAGGGAAATCATAACCCTAGGCTTCCTTAATTAACACCTTTAATTTTTTAGCTAATTAGTTAGACATAAAAAAATTTATATTTATAACTTAGGAATTATTTGAGCTTGCCTTCTTAGTGATAGTAAACAGTTATAGCTAAACCTTAGTTCTATGTGGGATTCAACTCCGAATTCTTAGACCGGATTATATTTCTAGCGACCGCTTATCCTTTTTAGGACTAGAGTTGGGCATGATCAAATTTTAGCGTCGTTGCCGGGAAATTAACAGTGTAGCTGTAGGTGTACATATTGTTAGGTTTCAAGTTTGAACTTTTATTTTGTTTTCAAGTACTCCCTCCGTTTCAATTTAGATGAGCTAGTTTGACTCGGCACGTAGTTTAAGAAAAAAAGATTTTTGAAATTTGTGGTTTTAAAAGCTTAAGGGATTAAATTTTTATGGGGTCATAACATTTGTATGGTTATAAAAGCTTCTCATTAAGGGTGAAATGAAGAGTTTAAAGTTGAATTATTTCCAAAATTAGAAATGTGTTTATTTATTTTGGAACAGACTAAAAAGGAAAGTATCTCATCTACTTTGAAGCAGAGGGAGTATTTGATTTTTTTTAATTTTGGTTTTACTTGTTGATTTGAAAAATATGGCATCTTGAAATTATGAAAATTTCGATGTTGGTAATTCTACTATTAATCTTCCTTGTGCTTATTGTGGAGGAAGCCACCTGTGGCAATATTGTCAAAATATTTCCTAGAGTGAATTATGCGCACCAACTCAATCTTATGTGTGTGATGTATGTGATGTGTGTGGCGGTCAAGATGGTTACTTTTATGGTTGAGTTTGTGTTTCTTATCCTTCCCAAACCCGTATTATGATGATTCTACCTTTTCTTATGATGTTAACAGGAACAAAGAACTAGGAAAAGCTGACCTAAAGGAGATCAAGGATATGTTAAAGTGCCTCATGGAACAAAATAATGAAAAACACTTACATATTCAAAGGCAAGAGGCAACTATTCGCAACTTGGAGGCCCAAGTAGCTCAATTAGTTGAAACATTTAATGCTCAACAAGCTATTATTGTGGATAGTAACCAAAAAGAGTAGATGCAGAAATTGAGGTGCTAATGGAGGAAGTCAGAGTAGAAAACCAACAATCTATCCAACTAGAATTTTAGGATGTCGATGTTGTAGAAGAGATACTAGAGTCAACCAAGGACATTGAGGATACATATTTAGTTGACTCTAGTGTCATTGGTGTTGAGGATGTTGACAGTCCCAAAGTTCATGTATTTGAGCTCTTTGGTCCTCACTCCAAGCATTTTTTCACATTATGTTTAGATGATGATATGGAAATAGAGTCATTCGAGCCAATTAAGGGGTCAAGGAATGAGGAACAAGGTGCCTACATTCTGAAATTCTTCTTGCTAGAAAGTCATGAGTACACACCTCATCTAAAGGCCAAGAAGTGCAGAATACTACATTATTTCCTTGGGCCAGTCAAATTTGTTTCATCGTCCCAGAAGCATAATCATAAGCTTGAATCAAAATTAGGGGTTCAATTCATAAGCTCGAGGTGGAGAAAGAAAGTGATTCACGTCGTGCCGCGACGTTAAATCGGGCGCTTATGAGGAGGCAACCCAACTTTAATGCTTTCTTTTAATTTTAATTTTAATTTTTTTATAATATTATTTTGTAGTGTTGTTTTTGATTTTCTAGGAGAATGGGAAGCAAAGTCGTTGGGATGCAAAACCAAGCTAGATGGTTGGACTTAAGTATAGGGTGCCCGCACAAAAAAAAAAATTCTGGGAGAAATCTAAGTACCTCAAGAGCTGCTAATGCTTCGGCCTTTGGCCTATCAGGGAGTACTTTTTTACCCTCTTGTATATATGGGTGTGCATTAGGGACAATGCACAATTTTACGTGTGGGGTGAAGAGACTGTTTGGGTGAGTTCCTATGTTATTTATGTGTACTGAAAATAAATCAAAAATAAAAAATAATTAGGTAGAAATAATCCCTCTTGGTTTTTCTTATGGCCAAGGTTCTTTTTCAAGGAATGACTCTTTAAACCGGGTAGTCATTTTTTTTAGATAGAATTTTCAAAAAGTTTAGACTTTTCCGACGATGGACTTCCTAGACAGTTTGTTTGAGCGTTTAAAGTCCAAAAAAAAATACCAAAATAAAATCTTTTTCTTTTTAGATTGATAATGAAATGGGGAGAACTTGAGTATTTATAGTTTTGACATATTTTATATCGGGATTTAGAGGTGGAACATTTGCACTAAGTACTTTCTTCATGATATTTGTAATTATATGCCTTGAAAATATATGTGACTTTATTTTGACACCGAGGCTCATCTTTCGACTCTTGTGACTAATTTATGTGCTTAAATTTTATGATGATTGTGCTAGTTGCTTTAGCTTTAGAGTTGGGTCCGAGCCGTTCTGAGTGAGTCACGTATATTGTGTGAGGTGAAATTTTAGTGTACTCTATTCCGTCCTTACTAGTCTAGAACTTCCCTATGTATGAGTCAAAGCGAAATGATTAAATCTTGTGAGTTTGGGAAGCGATATAGGCTTTCTTTGATTGACAATTTTAGCTTATTTGCTTACCAGTGCTTATATTATCCATAGTCACCCCTTTTGAGCTTATAGACCTTTTCTTTGGCAACCACATTACAAGCCGAATCCCCTTTGTTCTTAATCAAATCTTGTTGAACCTTTACCTCCAAAAGCACTTAAGTGGCTAGAATAATAAAGAAAGATATTGAGTAGCTTTTGAGTGGAACCATAGAAAGGCCGACAAGGTGAATTTGTGTAGAAAAAAATACTAGCCGAAAATATCAAATTAAGGAGAGTGAAAAAAAAATGAATAATACCTCCAGTATCTTTGTCTAGGCTAATAAGTATCTATATGTTGATGTGCTTAATGAAGAAGGGCCTAAATGTGTATGGTTTCATGGCAAGACATTGAATTGGTCATGACAAGAAGGTGTTTGAAAATGAAGTGTAGTGTATTAAAGTGCTTAGGAGGGTTAGTCACTAATCTCAAATATATCTTACCCGTCCTTTAACTTACATGACAACCTATAAAGTCCTACTTGATCCTACACATTACGAGCTTAAATTAGTAGAGACTTACACTATGGGCAAGCCTATGGTACGAGCTTTGGTGGCATAAGAATTTTTTTTGTGAGAATGAGCAAATTTTTTCGATTGAAGAGTCCTTAAAATATGCTTGAACTTATATTGACTGTGTGGACTACTTTCTCTACGGTTTGTTGGTGAGGGCACATGATTTGCATAGGATTGATAGAGACTTTGATTTTTGAGTTGGCACAAGGAGCGAGTCGTAGTGTGGAATGTGCTGGAGTCAAGTTTTGAGGCGAGAATGTTAGAAAAAGCCACACGAATATTGTAAATAATCTTGACATGAGTTTAAAACTTGAAGAAAGATATGAAGAGTGCATATATTGGGTTCTGAGTGTTGATATAAACCATTGGCATTGATGTGATGCTTGAGTTTGTTTTGAAAGGTGTTTCTTGTCCATGTGCTTAATTTTAAGTTGCTCGAGGACGAGCAAGAGTTTAAGTATGGAGTGGTGATAAAGGGTGAAAAGTGCTATTTTGAGTATAGTTGCGTATTATTTCTTGTGTGAGTTGCGGGAGTTCCAACTGCTTTTGAAGTAAAAATAAGCTCATTACGTGTTTCTTATGTGTAGGAACGAACTTACACGGAGAAGGATCAAATAGGAGAAAAACTGGCAGAAAAAAGCTGAAGAGAGAAATCTAGGTTCGATTCGACAAACTGGGACCAGAGCAGAAGAAATCAGCTTCTCCAATCCGAATTGGGAGTAGCCCTCCCCATCTCGATACTAAACCATATAAATATGAGAGTTAGCCACTTTTTGAAGGGAGAGAAGACTTTGGGGAGGCAAGAACACACTTGGAGCAAGGAGAAGGATTCAACTTCACATTTTTTTCTTCTTTTTTACAATTTTCCATTATTGGTTATGAATTTTAGTATTGTAGTATAAAATACTATTAAATAGCTAATTTATTATCTCGAATTTTGATGGAACCTTTTGTATGATAAAATTCTTTTTATGTTTTTATATAATTGAGCCGTTGGATTTCTCTACTTGTTCAATTACGTGTTTGTTGTTGTTGATTGAAGGGTCATCAATTGACTATGCATATTTAGTGTGTATTGCTTGAGAAAGGGTACGTATTTAGGTAATCGTTGAACAACTCTCCTAACGTACTTGAGAAATTAATATAGATGGTTTAAAGGCAGGATTAGAAATAACGAAACTTTGGTACGATTGTAGTGAGCGATGAATTAATGCCAGCTAGCGTAGTTCGAGAGAATACGTCTAAGAAATTGTGTTGGTTTCTTGAAAGAGAATTACGACACCCAAAGTACTCATGATCGGTAAAGAATACTTAGGTGATATTATAGGAGACTTAGCGAAAATGATTCCGACAATTGGGGAAATCATAACCTGAGGCTTCCTTAATCTTGTCTCCAACCCTAAGTATCTTTACTTGTTAATTCACTCCTTTAGCTAACTAGTTAGACATAAGAATCTTTATATTTATAACTTAGAAATTGTTCGAGCTTTTCTTCTTAGTGATAGTAAACAGTTATAGCTAAACCTTAGTTCTCTGTGGGATTCAACTCCGAATTCTTAGACCGGATTATATTTGCAGCGACCACTTATCCTTTTTAGGACTAGAGTTGGGCGTGATCACTTAACTTGTTTTATGCTGATGACATTATACTATTTTGCAAAAGGTGATAAGATTTCAGTGTAGCTGCTGCTCAATTGCTTTCAGTAGTTTTCTCAAGCCTCTAGACTTTTTGCCAATCCTACAAAGAGTTTTGTATACTTTGGAGGTGTTAATCTATAATGACCCGATCGGTCGTTTTGAGCTCTAGTGCATCGCTCGGTGGTTTGAGGCCTTGGGTAGCTTCACTTCATGTTTTATGACTTGTACGCGCAGTCGGAATCGAATTTCAGGAAGTTCAGAGTTGATTCGGATGGAAAATTCTAATTTCGGAAGCTTTAAGTTGGACGAATTGACTAAGATTTGACTTTTGAGTAAACGACATTGGAATCGAGGTTTAAAGGTTCCAATATGTTTGTATGATGATTTCGGGCTTGGGCGTATGTTCGGTTTGAGTATCAGGTCTCCCGGGAGCATTTCAACGCTTATTGTGAAAAGTTGGCATTTTGAAGGTTTTTAGAATTTTCTAAGTATGGTTTGAGGTGGACTTTGGTGATATCGATGTCCGTTTGGGGTTCCGAGCCTTGGAATAGGTTCGTATCATAATTTGTGACTTGTGCTAAAGTTTGGCGTCATTCCGGAATGTTTTGATATGATTCGGACGCGTTCTACGAAGTTTGAAAGTTTGAAAGTTGAAAGAAAGATTTTTATCTTCGATTTCATGATTTTTATGTTATTTGTGGCGTTTCGAGCCTTTGGATAAGTTTGTATAAGGTATTGGGACTTGGTGGTATGTTCGGACGGGGTGCCCAGGGGCTCGGGTGAGTTTCGGGGTAGTTTCGGACCATTTCTAGCCTATTTTTAATTGTTATTTTTGGGTACAGTAGTGTAGATCGCAATTGCGGACAGTGCATCGCGTTTGCGAAGAGCAAAATGGGAGAAAAGGGTCTGTGAATCGCGTTCGCGGAGAAAGATTCGCGTTCGCGGAGAAAGATTCGCGTTCGCGGAGAAAGATTCGCGTTCGCGAAGAAGAAATTTCTGCTGCACGGGGCTGATTTTAGAAGCTCATATCTTGCAATCTATAAGGAATTATAGATGATCTAAAAATGAAAGTGTAGTCCTTGGTGTCAAGTTTTCAGAAAGTCAAACCATTTGTCATTTGGAGTTTTGTACAAAAAGTTATGACCATTATACTAGAGGCTGTCTGGAAGAGTTGGGCAGCTTGTTCTTCGTGATCGCGATTAGTTTTCCTCGATCGTGAAGGAAAATTTTGAGCTGAGAAAAGTTGTGCTTCGCGATCGCAAAGAATTTTCCACGATCACGAAGGGTAAATACCTGGGCAGAATCTATATTTCGGGGGTTTCGGCCATTTTATCATATTTGGAGCTATGGAGCTCAGATTGAAGTAATTTTCACCATATGGATTGGGGTAAGTGTTCTCTACTCGATTTTGATTATATTTCATGAATCTATCCTCGTTTTTGGTATTTGGTTGATGATTTAAAAAGAGAGATTGGTGGTTTTTGTCTAAAGTTTCATAGAGTGAATTTTTGAGTTTTGAATGTTGATTCGGAGTCGAATTTGAGTGAAACTAGTATGTTTGGACTCGTAATTGAATGGGTTGTCAGATTTTGTGAGTTTTATCGGGTTCCGGGCAAGTGGGCTCGGAGGTTGATTTTATTGACTTTTCGAGCGGAGTTGAAAATTATTATAAATTGATTTATACGAGTATTAGAGTATATTTTTATTGGTTTGCACATTGTTTGACTAGTTTTGGAGCCACAAGCGTTGGTTTGAGGTGTTAGAGTGGCGTTAGAGCCGGTTATGGAACTTCAGTGCGAGGTAAGTCTCCTGTCTAACCCTGTGAGGGAGAATTTACCACATAGGTGTTATATTTTTATGTACTACATGTTGTGGGAGCTACGCAAGTATGAGGTGACGAGTGTCCGTGCGTATACTAGAATTTCTGATTATGTCCGGGTAGACTTAGATTCACGCCATGCTATAATTATATTATTTGAGTCATCTTTGCTCGTTTAATTCCTTTATTTCGCGTTACGACTTGAGACTAGACTTGCATAGGGTGATAGACTCACTATTGTAGAGATGTGACGAGCTACTTGATAATTTGCGGAATAATTTGTGCTTCTCTTATGAATTCCTCCCGTGTTGTGTGTTTTTATCGCAAAGCTTTCCTTAAAGTTCAGAACTCACACGTTTATTCGTGAGTAGGGTCAAGGACCGGTTAAAGCTTCTTACTCTAATGGGATCGGGCCGATCGCCTCGGTGGGATTATGTACCACTCTCTTATGGGATCGGGCCATTCGCCTCGGATGTGTAATAGATGCATCTATGGTTCGTGTTGTTCGGCCCTCGGGGGTGTACACATTATTATGAGATCGAGCCCTACGCCTCGGCATTTATATAAAATACTCTTATGGGATCGGGCCGTTCGCCTCGGTGGCGTCGTGCGTAATATTTGACAAGAAACCAGTGTATCCGCGTGTTTTCCTGATTTGAGTTGTGACGACCTATCTGGTGAGGTCCATTTCATATATACTCCGGTTGCAGAGGTAACTGATAATTGAGAGCTTGAATTTACTGTTTAGAGGAGGATTGTACTACGTACCTATATTTGTTTATATGTTTATTATCCTGTCATATATTTGTTTACTTCCTATTGTATTTGAGTTATTAGACCTCTAGTAAGTGTCGATGTCGACCCCTCATCACTACTTTGCCGGCGTTAGGCTAGATACTTACTGGGTATGCGTTGATTTACGTACTTATGCTATACTTGCTGCACTTGTTGTGCAGGCATATATATGTGTGTGAGTGTGTGTGTGCATATATCTATATATATATCTATATATATATATAGATATATATATATATTCTATATATATATATATATATATATATATATATATATATTGTTTGGTGGTCTTTTGGGCGCAAAGGTGCGACTGTTGCGGGAACATTACGGTGGCATTCCATATTACAATCCGCATCATACAGAGTCTCCATTAGAGTTATTTATATTCTCCTGTATAACTTGTAGTCCAGATAGATGTTGTATTATTATTGTACTTCTTAGTAGATGCTCATGCACTTGTGACACCGAGTTTTGGGGGTTCCTACTGGATGTTCATTATTGTAGTTCACGTAATTATTATCATTTCACCTTGTAATTTATATTTTATACGGAAATTAAAGAATAAAATCACGGGTTTTCTACCAGTACCAGATTTTAATCTACTTACTTAATGGGATACATGATTTCGAAAATAATAAAATGAGTAACTAAGTTGATTAATCACCATTGATTTGCCTGACGCCATCAAGACCAGAGTGAATTTTGAGTCTTTCACGTAAACCAGTGATTCAACAACATATATTAGATATGATAGGATTCAAAAAAGGGGACCTCCTATTCATATACTCGGGGGTGCCTCTAAATTCCAAAAGGTTATCTATTACACAATGCCAAACTCTTATGGACAAGATCCTGGGTAAGATTATAAGTTGGACTAGTAAATTCCTCTCTTATGTTGGAGGACTATGTTAATTAAGAGTGTATTATTTGCTATCCTAACCTATTGTTCATATGTTTTTGTCTTACCAAAGAAGATACGTAACTTAATTGTGGCAATCTATTTTCTTGTGGACGGGAGATACATGAAGTCCAACAAAGCATTGCTTGATTGGAAAACTTTATGCTATCATATGACAACAGAGGGAGTAAATTTTATTGATGTAGAAATATGGAACAAGGCTGAAAAATGCAAATAACTATGGAATCTATGCAAGAAGAAGTACATGTTGTGGCCGCACTAGATACATGCCTACTATAGAGCAAACACTCCAATCTGAAAGCTAAATGTAACCAGGCCTCATGGCTACTACAGAAGATATTGAAAGCAAGTATGTTCTTCAAGCTGGGATGGTCATACATGATTTGATCAATATTAAATAGTTCTCTATCAGAGACTACTATCAGAAGTTAAGGGGGGGACTTTTTCAAAGCCCACGAGAAGAGGCTGATGTGGAATAACTATGGTGCACCAAAATGGATATTTATTCTAAGGATAGATGCTCATGAAAGATTGTATACTAAGGACATGTTGCTACAATGGGATATTATTTTTAGCTCAATTTGCCTTCTGTGTAATGTAGAAGATAAAAGTGTGTCACATCTATTCTTTAAG
This sequence comes from Nicotiana obtusifolia, assembly GCA_002018475.1. NCBI lineage: Eukaryota > Viridiplantae > Streptophyta > Magnoliopsida > Solanales > Solanaceae > Nicotiana > Nicotiana obtusifolia. The sequence goes on from MCJB01001614.1 coordinate 222,908, forward strand.
TATATAATATCTGCCGTGCTTTGGTGAAGACTGTTGCAATGGCAAGGTATAGTCAGGCAACCAATGGGATGTCATGAAGAGGTAGCTTGACAGTCACTAATTACAATGGTAAGAATGTTGATGCTGAATTCCACAGGATGTCACTCGTGGATAGAATAGACAGTGAGCTGAAGTCTGGGACTATATCTAGATTCAGAAGTTTTTCTTGTTTTCTTCTCTTGAGTTGTACATATTCTTACTTGGTAATGAAAGTTATTAATTACCAACAAAAAATTTACAAATTTTTTCATAAATTATGCGAAGTGGTCTAACTTTGGTCTTGTTTAATAGTTCGATCATCCATATACTTGCCGCGAGAAAACTCGGTCATCCAACACTATGAGTGTTGATACGACGATAAGTAAAAGGAAAAAAGTACTATAACCATCTGATATGGGTGTTAATACGATAATAAGGAAAAGGAAAGAGGATTAAAATGCAAAAATCTAACAACTAGGAAATAAGAACTAATTGGTAAATAAAATCAAAGAGCAGCAAGGCGGCTTAAGTCCAAACCAGTAAAGCAATTGCTTGAGCCTTAAAGTTCAAAAATTAAAGAACTCATGTAGATCAAGTCATTTTCTCACTTCAAAATAGATCTGCACTATATGACTATATGATCATTGATATTCTATTCAATGGCAAAAAGTTGAGATCAGTTGACAACAAGAATTTCAACAACAAAAAATATGTACAAACCTTTTTATTACTTCAAAATGATTTGAATTATTCGAAATATAAAGAATTATTTTTGACATTTTACTTAATGGTAAAAGATGAGACTACTACGGACCTTGAATATTTGCTAAACATTACATAAGTCATTATGAACAGCGGAGATGCTTGTAGGATGGCTAGATCATCGCCGTTATAAAAAATTTAAGATAAAAGCGTATACAAATCTAAATTTTAAACCTCTTATCAAAATTTGGATTTAAGCCACTAATAATTTTAGTTCCCTTTTGGAAAGAGGGCTAAAAATCATATACTTAAACTTTCTGTAATATCAGCTGCAATTGTAACGTTAAAGATAAATTGCCTTTGTATAATGTTACAAAGAATATTTAATTAGTTCCGCTGAAATCCGCTTGTGAAATTGCGTGGTATAACAACAAATCTTGCTTTATAATCGAAAGAAAGGACAATATGCGCAGTGAAGACTTTTATCCTCCTTATACAATAATTCAATTTGGGCATCAATATCAGAAAACTTGTAGGGCAACGTAGGTTTTCTCACGTTATTCAAACAATAATATCCCACACGTTTCAAAGTATTCCTCCGAGTTTGAGCTCGCCATGGCTTTATCCGCAGTTTTTATATAATCAAATACGAATGAAGTTCAACCTTTTCTTAATCGTCCATTTTTGCACGCTCTTAAAGTTAACGATATCATAATTTGGGTAAGACCGAGGAGAAGTCTTCAATCTACAGCTTTACAATGGTCAAACTTCTTTTTCAAGATATTCCAAAATAATTCGACGGTAACACTATTAGGAGAGTATCTTTTAGATATTTCATATTTTTTATATATTCTATTGATTTGATTTAGTCATTAAAATAATTCCTATAATTGTGCCTAAATTAGTGGTCTTTGATTTGTATTCTGTCAATATATATAGGGATCATGTAAATCATTAAAAAAGATCATATTCCTTCATGGTTATCAGAGCCTTTCTACCCTAATTTTTTTTCTCTTTTTTCTTCAAAGCCGTCGCCCCCATCCCCTCACCATGGGTGATGAACCGGCAACTACTAACAACAACAACTCCATTGCCGACAAACAACCACTACACCCGGCTTATACGGTCACCAACATCAACAACAAAATTCGTATTCTTGATGGAAAGAAGGTCTCATATTCTTCTTGGGTCAAATTATTCAAGCTACACGTCCGTGCCTACAAAGTACTTGATCACATCGATGGCACCAAACCACCCGAAGAAACCGATCCCACCTTTGCCGCGTGGTCGGAACTAGACGCGCTAATCCTACAATGGATTTACAGTACCATTTTGGATGAGTTGCTTGCCCGTGTACGGGATAACGACATCACAGCTAGAGAAACTTGGCTTAAAATTCAGGACATCTTCATCAACAACAAACATGCTCGAGCCGCCACTCTTGAACAGAAGTTCACCAACACCACCCTATCATCTTGTTCCTCCTTTGACGACTATTGTCAAACTTTGAAAGACATCGCAAGCCAACTCGCCGACGTCGATCAACCGGTAACAAAGAGCAGATTAGTGATACAAATGGTGCGTGGTCTTCCAGTTGAATACGATACTATCGGCGCAATCATCAATCAAAGCTGCCCCTCATGGGATGATGCACGAGGTATGGTCGAAGCCGAACAACAGAGACAAGCCGCCAGACCAGGCTCGGATCGATCGGCTGTCTTGTTGAACTACACTGCCCAACTGCCGCCGACAGCTCGCAACCCCACCTCCCACCAACCACACTCATCTGAATCAGCTACCTCACCATACCCAAATGGTTACAGAGGAAAACACTATGACCCGGTAAAGGCAGCGCGAGAAAGGGGACAGGCGACCCGCGGTGGCCGGAATAGGGGTCGCGACGGCAGGCAGCACGGCAGCGGAATGGGCAGCAGACAGTTTCCAGCATCAACTCATCTGAATGGTGGGATTTCTAGGTTTTCTCATTACCCACAAAATGGGCCTCCAAACAATTATATAAAAATGGACTCCACCACCCAGCCCATATCCCTCTCAACCAGACCACTATCAACCATTTCAGGCCCATGTTACAACCCAGAATAATTTTTCAGCCCCACAAGATTTCGGCCCAACAGGAAATAATGCTCTCAACCCAAGTGATATCGGCACAGCTCTCACGAACTTGAATCTGAATTACACTGACCCACAGTGGTACATGAACACCGGTGCATCCTCACACATCACATCGGATTCAGGTAAATTAATCACTCCATGTTTATTACCTATAAGTCCTATTTTTGTCGGTAATGGTCAACGTTTACCTATTAGTGGTTCCGGTAATGGTTTTTGCAAACTTCCCAACAAAACCTACCAATTAAATCAAATTATCCACTCCCCACATGTCATTAAAGATCTATTATTAGTTCGTAAATTTACAATTGATAATCAAGTTTCCATTGGATTTGACCCTTTTGGGTTTTCTTTAAAGGACCTCAAGGATGGACACCTCCTTTCCCGACACAATAGCAATGGGGACCTTTATCCACTCACTCCGCCCCCATTCTCTCTGCTGTCATCAACATCCACACCATGGCACGATCGTCTTGGACATCCCGGAGCGAATGTGCTAAATTACCTTAGTCGTTATTTTATTCATAAATGTAAGGTTGAACATCTAGCTTGTCCCTCCTGTCAAGTTTCGAACAGTAAACGGTTACCTTTTGTTGATTCTGTTTCTAGTACAATTAAACCGTTTGATATTATTCATTGTGATCTGTGGACGTCACCAGTTTTGAGTAATTCCGGATATAAATATTATATGGTCCTTCTTGACAATTTCACACATTATGTTTGGGTGTATCCACTAAAATATAAATCTGAAACCTTTCCCACTTTCTCAAAATTTCATAAACTAATCCAAACCCAATTCAACTCGATCATTAAAACCTTTCAATGTGACCTCGGGGGGGAATTCGATAACAATGAATTCAAAAATTTTGCTGCTCTTAATGGCCTCGTGTTTCGTTTTTCATGCCCCCAAACATCCCAACAAAATGGTAGATCCGAAAGAATGATCCGTCGTTTAAATGACATTATCCGGGCACTCCTTGTTCATGCTCGTCTTCCAACCACCTTTTGGGTAGAAGCACTTCACACAGCCGCCTATCTTCACAATATCCTTCCTACAAAGAGACTACACTTCCAAACACCAGCATTTGCCCTCTACCTTCGCCATCCAACATATGATCACCTTCGTGTCTTCGGTTGTGCGTGCTATCCAAACACGTCGGCTACCCAAACCAACAAACTCTCCCCTCGATCAACCCGTTGCATCTTCTTAGGATACCCGCCTGATTTTCGTGGCTACCGTTGCTATGACCCTATCTCCGGGTGGGTTCATCTCTCACGTCATGTCGTCTTTGACGAACATACTTTCCCATTCAACGAACCTTTATCACCCACAACTTATACATTCTTAGATAAACCCCTTCCACATCTTTCCCCATTCTTCCAACCTACATTCACACCCACTCCATCAAACGGCCCAACCGACACACACACACCTCCACCCAACAATCCTTCATACATACCATCCACCGGCACCACCCAATCCCTCCCACAAACTGCATCCACTGCGCCATCCCCCACACCGTTGCACCATTCTTCACCAACCCCATCCACAACCACTACACCCACCAATAATCATCAAATGCAAACCCGTGCCAAAGCTAGTGTTGTCAAACTCAACCCTCGCTACAACCTAGCCGCAACCTCCACCATCTCGTCGGTCCCCACAACCTATGTTAAAGCCCTGTCGGACCCTAACTGGCTACGTGCCATGAACGATGAATTTAGTGCCTTGCAGGTTAATAATACATGGGAATTAGTTCCAAGACCGATAGATAGACCGTTATTCGCTCAATGTGGTTGTTCCGTCACAAGTTTAAATCTGATGGAACCTTCGATCGGTATAAGGCACGTCTTGTATGCAATGGCAAATCTCAGACTATTGGAATTGATTGCACGAAAACTTTTAGTCCTGTGGTGAAACCGGCAACCATTCGTACAGTTTTATCATTGGCGGTATTGAGGTCCTGGCCTATTCACCAACTCGATGTGAAAAATGCTTTCCTACATGGCACCTTACAGGAAACGGTCTTCATGAATCAACCTCCAGGTTTTGTTCACCCTCAGTTCCCCAACCATATTTGCCGTCTCCGAAAATCCCTATATGGTTTAAAACAGGCACCAAGAGTGTGGTACTCACGTTTTTCTTCATTCATCACATCCCTGGGATTTCGAAGCAGTACGTGTGATACATCTCTCTTCATTTACAAGAATGGGGAACAGCTCGCCTATCTGCTACTATATGTCGATGACATTGTCCTCACGGCTAACCAACCCGCTCTCCTCCACCGTCTTATCTCCCGGCTTTCTAATGAATTTGCCATGACCGATCTAGGGCAGCTCCATCATTTCCTTGGCATCACAGTTACCCGAGATAATCAGTCTCTGTTTCTCGGTCAGTCACAGTATGCCCGGGATATTCTACACCGGGCGAGTATGACGGCTTGTAAACCCTACCATACTCCTGTTGATACCAACTCCAAACTTAGTGCTACTGAAGGGGAATTATTATCAGATGGGTCTCTATACCGCAGCATAGCCGGGGCATTACAGTATCTTACAATTACTAGACCAGACATTTCGTATGCGGTTCAACAGATTTGCCTTTTCATGCACGCACCAAGAGAGCCACACCTTGCTTTCATGAAACGGGTCTTGAGATACATTCATGGTACTATAGATCTCGGTCTTCGAATTTCAGCATCTCCTGATCATTCTCTGGTCGCCTACTCTGACGCCGACTGGGGGGGTTGCCCGGATACTCGACGTTCTACATCGGGCTATTGCATATTTCTGGGAAACAATCTCATCTCTTGGTCGTCAAAACGACAACCAACCATCTCCCGGTCCAGTGCTGAAGCCGAATATAGGGGGTAGCAAATGCCGTGGCTGAAGCTACATGGATCCGTAATTTGCTTCTTGAGCTTCATGTTCCGGTCCGCAAGTCTACGGTAGTTTATTGCGACAATGTCTCAGCAATTTATTTGTCAGGCAACCCCGTGCAGCACCAGCGTACCAAACACGTAGAGATGGATATTCACTTTGTTCGTGAGAAAGTTCAGATCGGTCACATTCGAGTTCTTCATGTTCCGTCTTCATCACAGTATGCAGACATCTTTACTAAAGGACTCCCGAGCTACTTATTTGACTCGTTTCGATCCAGCTTAAACGTTTCAGCCTACCCACGTTCAAGTTGAGGAGGACTATTAGGAGAGTATCTTTTAGATATTCCATATCTTTTATATATTCCATTGATTTGATTTAGTCATTAAAATAGTTCCTATAATTGTGCCTAAATTAGTGTTCTTTGATTTGTATGCTGTCAATATATATAGGGATCATGTAAATCATTGAAAATCAATAAAGAAGATCATATTCCTTCAAACACCACTTTTAAACCCACTAAAACAAACTTAAGTCCCTTGCTTCTCGTCACTACTTTTTGATAATCTTTTTGAGATAAGAAAATCTCAAAATTAGACATAACCTAAGATTTATCAAAAAAGAGAATCATATACCAGCTCTTAATATACGGAACAATGGATGAGTAGCATAATATTAACTTACACTGCAAGATAAGAAACTTAACTTTTTCTGAAATAACAATTTTCTAAGGTCTTTTTAATTGTAAATATACAAACAAATCAACCTTGATGTTTGTCTTGTTTTTCCGGTTTGAATAAATTGAATATTATCTTATTGGCAAAAGGAAATATGGCAGCACTTGGAGATAGATGAAAATGGTAAAATTTGTTGGAGATGAAATGCTTCCATCTTTGGATTGTAAAGGAAATGAAGAGTTGCAGACGGAAAAAGAATAAACATAGTAAATAAAATTGAACTAAAAAAGAAATGAAAAGGATAAAAAAAACTATAATATCTCGATCCCCAGAATACATTAAATTTTCTTAGAGTCATCTGAAAATAACTTTTATTTTTGACAAGAAAAAATTGATAGTTTTTCTCTTAGTTTTTTTCTTTTCTTGGAACTGTTCTCCTAAAGTGGGATAAGAAATTGTATCCTAATTTAAGGTCATGATGAGCTTTCTTTAAATCCAGGTAGGACTAGGATTGACTTGTATGGATATTGATTTTTGTTTTTCAACCAGAAGCTTAGCTCTCGTTTGGTCATAGATTTTAGCTTCATTTTAGAAAAAATAAAATTAAAAATATTATTTGATTATGAAGTATGATTATATTTTAGGAAAAAAAATTCAAAGTTTCTAAATTCCCAAAAACTGGTTTAGGTCAGTTTTTGGGTGAAATTTTTTCTTCCACTCACATAACTTTAATATTTCTTTAAATAAAATGCATGTCCAAATACAACTTCAACTTTTATAAATAATTTTCTAATACAACTTCAAAAAAAAAAAATCAAGTTTCAATCAAATCTATGAACAAACTATTGAGCCATGTTAGTGTATAGTGTATGTGTACAAAAAGTTTAGGGGTCAAAGTGTACAGGATGGAAGTTAGCAACTAACTTAACCAATTAGCTGTATTAATAGTGGTAGTTAGATGTGTCTTTAATGAACTTTTACTCTCTTCTTAGCTTCTTATTTTCCGGTCGATAATGGAGAAATGAAATTCTCAGTAATACCTTTCGTCTCAATTCCTCATGCATGTCTTCTTCCATGGAAACTTAATATGGTATCAGAGCGGTCGATTTAGCTTCGTTGTTAATACTCTCCCTCACATAGTGATAAGGATGTATGAGTGGATCCACTAAGCTTGACTCATTTTGATGGCCACTTGAATGAAAAGTTGTCTTCCTTAAAAACAATATCCATGTCTCAAGTTCTCCACTTCTAGATATACAGGAGGATGGTCTTCCCAGCAGCCCTGTTGTTGATCTCCCTACATCACCTATTGCTAATCCTACAACCACTACATATTGACCACCATTTCAATATGGTGACACATTAAACAATGTTGAGCCTCGCAGGACCTCTAGAATCTCCGAGCCCCCCATTTGGATGCAAGATTATGTGAGTTCCTAGAAGTGTCAGGGTGTCTGTGCCTACCCCATTTCTAATTCTATCAACTATCTTCACCTGAAGACTCACTAATCCAAATGTTTGGCTACTTATTCTTCTGAGACAGAACCAAGATCCTTTGCTGAGGCTTCTAAGAATCCTAAATGGGTTAATGCTATGCAACAAGAAATTCAAGCCTTGGAAGATAACCAGACTTGGAGCCTAATACCAGTACCACCTAGGAAGCAACCTATAGTGTGTAAGTGAGTATTCAGAATTAAATATCAGGCTTCAAGTGAGGTTGAGAGGTTCAAAACTCGACTTGTGGTCAAAGGTTACACACAAAATGAAGGTCTTGACTACACTAATACTTTCTCACATGTTGCCAAAATGGTGAGAGTCAGATCAATCATAGCTGTAGCAGCTTCCTCTGGTTGGCCTCTCTATCAGATGGCTGTTTGCAATGCCTCCTTGCAAGGCGACTTAATTGAGGAAGTTTACATGCTTGTCCCTCCAGGTTTCTTTAAGGGGACTGCTAAACAGGGGGAGTATCTTGTATGCAGACTACATAAGTCCTTATATGGCCTCAAGCAATCATCCTAACAATGGAACATCAAGCTATCTGTGGCACTACAAACTATGGGGTTCTCCAAAAGTCACTATGATTACTCTCTATTTACCAGGAAGAATGATGCCTACATTGTCCTAATGCTAGTTTATGTGGATGATTTGATAGTCTCTGAATACAACATTACAGAAATCAACAGGACAAGGGACAACTTGCAGCATTTCTTTAAAATGAAGGACTTAGGAGAGTTTATAATTCTTTCTTGGGATTGAATTAGCTAGATGTGACAAAGGCATATACGTGAGCCAACGTAAATATGCTTTAGAGCTGATTTCAGAACTTGGATTAGCAGGAGCCAAACCTGCAAGCACACCATTAGAAGTAAATCAAAAATTGACTTATGTGGATTTTGACAAATTGATACCCTCTTCAATAGATACTGCCCAAGATCCTCTCTTGAAGGATGCTGGTGAATTTCAAAGATTAGTGGGAAGGTTACTATACTTAACAATGACTAGGCCGGATATATCTTTTGATGTACAGACCTTGAGTCAGTATATACTTTCTCCAAAGCAATCTCACCTATATGTAGCCATGAGAGTTGTCAGATACGTCAAAAGTACACCAGGGCAAGGACTGTTGTTGCCTCTATCTGGTGATGGCACTTTGAAAGCATACTGTGATGCTGATTGGGGAGCATGCCTTCAAACTAGAAGGTCAATCACTAGTTACTCAGTGTTCTATAGTAATGCTTTGGTTTCTTAGAAATCAAAGAAGTAGGAAACAATGGCAAGGAGTTCAGCTGAAGCTGAGTTTAGAAGCATGGCTTCAACTGCAGCTGAGATTGTCTGGCTCATTGGTCTGTTTGGTGAATTAGATGTCAAGCTGCAATTACCTGTTGCTCTGTTTCGTGATAGCAAGGCAACAATCCAAATTGCAGCAAATCCCATCTTCCTTGAACGCACAAAACAAATTGATATTGAGCAAATCCCATCTTCCATGAACGCACAAAACAAATTGACATTGATTGTCATTTCATCAAAGAGAAGATAAAGACTGGTTATAGAGACTGTACATGTGAATACTAAGGAGCAGATAGCAGATTTACTAACTGAGGGACTTGGGCGAACACATCACCATCATTTGCTTTGCAAGCTTTGAGTGAAGAACATTTTTCTACCCTCTAGTTTGAGGGGAAGTATTGAGTTGGGTTAGTGTATAGTGTATGTGTACAAAAAATTTAGAGGTCTAAGGTATACAAAATGGAAGTTAGCAACTAACTTAACCAGTTAGTTGTATTAATAGTTGGTAGTTAGATGTATCTGTACTGAACTTTCACTCTCTTCTTAGCTTCTTATTTTCCAGTCAATAATGGGGAAATAGAGTTCTCCGTAATGCCTCTCTTCTCAATTCCTCTGCATGTCTTCTTCCATGGAAACTTAATACAAAAGCTACCTTAATGTCAAGATGATAAGCATTTACCGCCAACATGTGGTTGAAAAGCTAAGCGTACGCACGCGTAGGACAGATACATAAACAAGTTTCCATTACTCCGTGTTTAAACCATTTTCTTAACAGATACATAACTGTAGTATGTTAGAACTTTTCCTATCTTTTAGTAATTCATTTAAATTCCCCAAATTCACCTAAATACCCCAACCCTTTCTATCATTCTTTCTTCCCCCTCCCCTTCTGTTTTTTTCCTTCTCTTTTTCTTGATAGTTCCTCGCTGCTGCTCTGAAGTCCGACGAGCTCTAATGGTCAAGTTACGAGCTCCAGTGGTCAAAGTTTTAAGTTTTCAAGTCACTCTTTTCTCACATTAGAGCTCATAGAATAACTACAAATACATGTAGAGAACTTTTAAATGCCATATGATAATCATGGAAAGAAGAATGATACCCATTTTACAATAAATGAAAGTTGTCTTTGTGAAGTAAATATTGAGAAATCTAAGTAATAGAATGGCGAAAGAAATGATGAAGGGTTATTTGGGTTTGCTTTTTAATCGAAAATGAATCTCTTAGAAGTTGAATGTGCAAGATGTTTATTTTTTAATTCTAATCAACATGAGGTTCATTTAAAACTTGATCTTGAAACAAATTTGAAGCTGGTTGGTCGATCGATTGAGATATATAGAGAAAATGATCAAAATGGTCTTTAACATATAAGGTTTGTACTATTTTGGTCCTCAACGTATACCCCTAAACAAAGTATTCCTTTATGTATGCATTTGTAATCTTCAACCCTTAAACTAATTTCAGGCTGAAAAAGTCATTAGTTAATGCCTTTATTATTCTAACACTTATGGATCAAATTTGTTTGACTAAAAAGGACATTTAAAATGAATTGGAGAGAGTATAATCTACTAGTAATACAATTGTTGGTGATCATGATTTCATGAGCCATAAATAATATCTGCAGAGGAGAGCACATGGTTTCGCAAAGAGAGTCAATCATAATTCTTCTTACAGAAGAGGAATAGACATCTAGGGTACCTCACAAAATGGCACAATTGTTTTTGCCTAAAATGGATTAATTTGGTACTAATGAGTCTTATATTGGAAAGAATTATCTTACTGGCACGAAGATGATTATTACACATTAGGGAAATAAGTAACAAAATCATGAAAGATCTGCTTTCTGTCCTCTTGATAACCTTTTTTTTTTGCTTTCTTCCTCTATGACACAGTTGATTTGTTTACATTTTCTCACGTTTTCGTACTTCTAATGCAAGAAAAGTAGACACACTTGTCCCATTTTTATTCCTTTTTAACGGTCCCAAATTGGCTAATTCTTGTAGCAGTACGAAAAGGGAGATTCCTTCAACTTTTATCTTTGAAATGAACATACGCCACCATATGTCTCTATCCTGGTAAAATGTTTGATAAAGAACAGGCAAGATATTTCCATCAAAACATTAGTCGCAGAGTTGAATTCTCTACTTGTAAAAGTTAGGTAGCCAGATTAGATGTTATTAAACGTAATTCGTCAATAAATGATCTGGGTAAGATTTAGATTGCAAAGTGTGATTCACGGAGAGCAAAAAAGTTGGAAGTAAAATTACCTTATAACAAATTAGGAAATTTTGCAAAAACTAGACAAGTGTTATCCTCTTAGTTTTCTGAAAGTGTTTCTCCTCTGCTTCTTATGTGAGTACATGATTTATGAGGGTTTGGTGGTGAAATCATTTAAGTGATTTGTGGACAGATGGAGAATTTCATAGGTGCGCTTTTGTTTTTTGTGTTGTGATGGTAGGTGGAGTCCAGTCACTGTGAGATTTATGTTATGGCGTAGCATTGAGTGGACTCCACCTGACCCGTGCGACACATGACCAGTGGCACCCGAGAGATTTTACTAGGTAAAACGATCTCGTAGCTGCTTAAATTTGCATCGATCTATTATTTTTGTATATACATTTTTTTTTTTTATTTAAATACTTTTACTTGATAAACTGAATATTAATAAACACATCCGTCTACACGCATTCCTCACTGGTTGTGATATGACTGACACGTCATATAGTAAGCCTTTTATTCTTTGGGAGTCCTACTTTAAAAGAAAGATCATTCTACCAGATTTTTATTCTCCTCTTTAAAAAAATTAATTTTGTCTTCTTCTCCACAGGCAAAGCTCCGGCGGATCCACCACCATTCCACCATATTCAATACTCGGCCATCATTAATTTTTTGTACTCTCTTCATCTTAAAAATCTTCATCTCAAAAGACCTCTTAAATCAGTAAAATTAGTCATTGCCTCAACAAGTCACCATTGAAAGGCTGAAAATTTTTATTTGCCGTGGACAATCCCTCGAACAAGAAAATATTAAAGATGATATATATATATTTTTTTTGTTTTGCAGTGAAGCTTTTGATGAAGAAAAATGGATGTCTATTTTGATTCCTAAGGATGATGTATTTTTGGATATTTTTCAGCAGTTTTAATGGGGAAGGAGACAAAGATTAGTAGGTCTAGGAGATATTGTGATGTTTGGGAAGCCAGGCCATTATTTATTTGAGGTATTTTTATGGAGCATAGGTGCACCATTGTTGTACAGTGAAGAACTTCAAAGCCTCTAATGGAGATGAAAAAAAAAAAAATAGAAACAGAAGGACACGCGATTTCAGGGGAAAGAAAAGAAAAGAAAAGAAAGGGAATGGGGAGATGGGATGTCGGGTGGTTTTTTGTGAATTTTTTATTCTTTTTTTACTTTTTATCTTTTCTTTTTATTTTTAATTACCCAAGCAAATTGCCACGTCACACATATTATTGCCATATAGGTTTGGTCAATTGTTAGAGGTATTTATTGATACTCATTCCGTCAAGTACAAGTATTTAAATGGAAAACTTATAAGTTCATTTACCGAGTTAACAATCGGGTACAAGTTTAAGTTGCCCGAAGGTCATTTTGCCATTTTACTAAAAAATACCAAAATATAAAAAAAATAAGAAATTTATAGAAATGTCTTAAATAAGTCACAATTTACACTTCTAGCCACTAATCATAGACACATCAAAATTAGCCAAACACATATAAAAATTGAAAACCCAAATAAATAAGGTTCTTTCTCTCCAAGAACATGCAAAAATCTCTTTCCATATTTTTAAGCGTGATCGATAACACTAGATGCAAGACGGAAAGGAAATTTCATAGCAAATAAGATGATGAAATACAAATATATATATATATATATATATATATATACAAGATTTCAAAAATCTAAGCAAAAAAAGATATTTTTTAATGGGTATAATTGAAATTCATTGAAAACATATAGATGAGTCAATATACAAAATTCGAGGAAGATTGAAAGTGATTTGGACTGATTTGATATCAAAATTCGTAGTTAAAATCGAGTTTAAAAATTCTTTTGCGACACATGTATAAAACATGCATCACGTTTATATGTCACACACAAGTATACATGGATATACATGTGACACATTTTTGATACAATTATGATACATATGTGATACACAGCGTGATACACGTGTCATTTTTTTCATGTTTATCTTCTATTTGGAATTTTCAATTCAAACCACCTAAAAACTCCATCAAATCATCCCAAAATTGAGATTCAAGCTTCTTAAGTGTACTCAATTTATTCTATTAACACCTACTAAAACAAAAGCAAAAGTTTGACATTTTTTTGCTACAAATAGCTAATGGCTAATACTAAAATATTTTATAAATTGGCCAATTTTTATAATGTGCTACTTATAAATGAATGCTGATAGTTTCCCAAAAAAATATGCACGCAAAAAATTACAAAGAGTCAACATATAATATATATAAATAAAAATAAATTTTTGACTCAACTTATTGTCCCAATATCTTAAGTCAATCATAAAAATTTAGTCGCACTTAATATTTATTTAATTATATTTATTTATTATGATTAGTGCGTAATATATATTAGTTAATTATTTTAAATGAAAAAAATATAAAAATACAAGTCATACATCTATTACTTTGATGGAAATGATGCGGAAAAGTATAATATTCAGTTGGACTCTACTTATTAACTTACTATATAGTTTTAAACTTCTAATCAGATCTTCAACCATGTTGCTTTCCTACACGAAACTAAGTTACTAATATATGATATATCCTTGGCAATTATACAAAAGAATCCACCACGATCTGCACTATATTTTGGTTAGGAAATTTGAGAGATTTTTTCCTTTGTCCATAAATTTTTTTTCCTTTTTTTCGATTTTTCTAAAAAAAACGTGTATATCCATAAAAATTTACAAGTTTTTAAAATTTTTTGAAAATAAATTTTTCAAAACCATTTTTTAATATTTTCAGAAAATTTTGCCCCACTCACAAAACTGCAATATTTTTTCAAGTAAAATGCATGTCCAGACATAATTTGAAAATTCAAATACTATCAACTTAACTCCAAATACTACTTTTTTCAAAAATTATGAGTAATTTTATGTCCAATCGCGTACTTAATTTTTCAAAAGAAAATAATTTTGAACTTTTTTTTATTCAATGAGCTATATAGAGCCGGGGCCCTGAGTAATTAACTTAAAACAGTTTAAAAATTATCCAACATCCCCTTATGATGTAATTTTTTCTACATGTCCAATGCAATTTCTCTGATTTGATCAGGTAATAATCCAATTTCTTTTCTACTCCGTATAATATTTATTTGCAATTAGTTTCCAGGCTACTAGTTGGCTGGACTACTATTACTGGTAAACAAGAAATAACATGACCAATTTCAGCTAAAACCAAAAAAGAAGAAAAGAGAGAAAAGAATTCCCGCGGCGTGCGGAAGTCAAAGATCGTACATATGCAAACAAACACTCTTTCTTCACACCACCCCGTCTTTTTTTTCCCCTCTCTGTATTTGGGCTGTTATTAAATAGCACAGAGAAATTATCAGTTAAGAAAACTAAAGTCTCTTATAGTCAATTGATTTTCTTCATCAGCGGAAAAATATGAAGAGCAGAGGCAAATTACTCGGACGAAGATGGTGGAGCTTAGGGTTACCGTCGGTATTTCTCCTTTGTTTCTTCTTGTTCCTCGTCGGTTTATTCGGTTCTACTCTCATCTCTCAGCAGGTAGGCTTCCTATTAGTAATTTTTTAGTTCGTAACTGATGGATTTCTCTATTGTATACATGTACTGATCAAAGTGTTTGGGTGCGATTAGGATGTACAAGTAGGTAATGTACGACCGAGGTCGAGGATGCTTGAATCTGTGGAAGAATTTGATGCTTTGGCCAATGGCGAGACTGGAGATCATTCCCTCGCTTCCATCCCCTTTCAGGTCTGTTTCTGTCGTTTCAACTCTCAAATTTGGGATTTCTTTCTCTTTGCTGATTAGCCCTGGTTCGATTTTTAGTCGATTGCAGGATTTTTTTTGAAAACCATTTGTGCTCCAAAATTATTATTTGGCTACATAGTTCAAAAGGTTGGGATTTGAACTATTTGATGAATCAACATTAACATTACTTGAGCTTGTTGCCTTTGATGCAAAGACACCCCTTTTTGTTACAGCTGAAGTAACGTCAATTGGTGTTTTGTTTCTTGATCAGTAACATCAATGGATAATTAAGTAAGACTAAAAATAAATACCCATCCCCTAATTTCTACTCTTCTTCTGCTACCTCATCTACTATTTTATTATTTATTTATGATTCCCATTTGCTACTGCCGATTGGGGGTGGGTTAGGGGTGTTGAGAGGAGAAGGAAGCAGCAGTATTAGGCATGTATTTAAGTCTATTCACATAATAGCTGTAGCTGTAAATGACCATGTTAGCTTCCTGATTTTATCCCTAAGCTGGTAAATTTAGAAATCTGTAATTTATGGTGAACTTGTTACTATATAAGTCTGTATCTTTGATCTACATTAGTATTCATTTGTTTTCGCGTATTTTGTGACGCTGATTTCAATCTTTTGGATAGGTCTTAAGCTGGTTCCCGCGTACATTATACTTTCCGAATTTTGCAACTGAAGAACAATGCCAAGGCATTATTAAGATGGCAAAGACAGAGCTGAAACCATCAGCTTTGGCTCTCCGCAAAGGGGAAACAGCAGAGAATACCAAAGGAATTAGAACAAGGTAAACACTACTCTGGGGGTTGTGAATGACCTTCTATTTTGCTTCTCCCATGTCCCAAAACAATTGACCCCATCTTTAACATTATCCAAGAATTTTATTGAGGTTCAAGTCATTACAATGTCTTGATTGAAATTCTTCTTCTTTTAATCATAAATGCATCTTTTTACTCTTTCCAAGAGTTAGTCAAAAATGTCTTAGATTATGAGCTCGTTTGGATTGGCTTATTCTAAGTGCTTTTAAGCCAAAATAGCTTTAAAGCTATTTTGTAGTGTTTGGATAAAGTAACGAAGTGCTTTTAAGCACTTGTTCTAAAGCTAAAATGACAAAAACAAGCCAAAATCCAAAAGCTAGAATTCCTAACTTATGGCTTATGCTTAAAAGTCACTTAAAATAAGCACATCCAGCTCTAACTCTTAATCAACTTAAACATATTTTCGTAATATCCATTCTGGTAGATACGGTCACCAAGAATTGGGTGTGTGCATATACATTTTATACTTTTTTGGAAGACAAAGTTGTTCATGGTATTTGAACTGGCCATATGTCTTGTTTCCTTTCCTGATCATTTTTTTAGAGTTTCTTTGATCTTTCTTTTGAAAGATCTATTTAATAGAGGTTTTCCACCTCTTTTGGTTTTGACAAGTTACAAATCTTGCATGAACTTTACACTTTTTTCCTTTTCCCCAGTTCTGGCATGTTTATCAGCTCATCTGAAGACAAAACTGGAATTTTGGACCTCATTGAGGAAAAAATTGCAAGGGCGACTATGATCCCCAGGACACATGGAGAGGTAAAATTCATTTAAAACATGCATCCTAAATATAATGCATGAAGCGCTTCTCACTGTATATCGGTTTTATCTTTGCGTCCATACATTTGAAATTGGATTCTAGTTGAGGACATAATAGCAGTACCATTGGTGGCGAATCCTTTTCTAGAGCTTCTTCATTTCCTTCCCTCTCCCGCACCTTCTATTTTCTTGAAAACTAAGTTGATTCAAGCTCTGAAAGTCTATGTTGCTCTGATCCTCCAAAAAAGTTGTCGGGGTGCTGCTGCATTTTGCAGGATCTGAGCAACATATCTCCACTATGTAATGCGTCCTTCCAAAAGTGATCAACACCGAAGAGGACAAGTCCCTTGGTGTACTGATAAATATCATTACTAATATGGATTTTTGATAAAGGTGCCAATTTAGTTCGAAATGAATGAAAAATAATATGTATATTCCTATTGGGCTCTCTTCTGTTTCCAAGTTTACTCGTGCAGAAAAGCTCATTCAATGTAGTTGACGGCTTGTTTTCACTTTTAGATCAACTAGCCAGCTGTCACATGGTGTGGTCTTTAAGTATTCTAACAAGAGACTTATTTGATGACAAAAAATGAGACAACAGTTCAAGGTGTGCATTTTAACAGGAAAGTCAGAGACTCAATGTGTCCATAAGTTATAATGCTATGTTACTCGGACTCCCCAAAAGTGCTGCCACACCCGTGTCGGATCCTCCAAAAATGCACTAAATTTGGAGGATCCAACACGCACCCAACAACATTTTTGAAGAGTCCGAGTAACATAGCAACTGAGCATCTCTCGTTGTTGTATGCTTTAGGAAAATCTGGGTTTTGAGTATTATCTGAAACTGATGGAGTTCTTGTGCTGTGTTCCCAGAATACTTGTTCGATTTCTCTTGGATTTTGAGTTAAATGTAATGATGCATATAATGCATCTATGTAGCCTATGCATCCGATAATTGATAGCTAGTTAGGCTGCTAACCTTTTGTGTCTGAACTTTCTCTTAATTGCTTTTACTAATTCTGACTGATTCTTCTGTTCATGAGACACTAAGTATGGTGAACTGTGAACATAATTGCTGTTTAACTTGAATCAGTTCTCCTCTGTGTTTTTTAGGCATTTAATGTGTTGCGGTATGAAATCGGCCAGAGTTATCATTCACATTATGATGCATTTGATCCTTCTCAATATGGTCCTCAGAAGAGCCAAAGGGTATGTACGAACTACTTTCGATGAATTTTTGCTGTTACCTTTTCCAATTGACTTGTGAATTTTCTAGTAGCTCAATTAGTCTTACAGAAACTGGCATCATGAGTGGTGCATTAATTTTTAGTGTTTGGTTATTTGGATAAGTTGGTCTTGTTTTCATATGCATGTTTCTCCCAATCCCCTCTCCCCCAAAAATATGAAATATGGAAAAAGAAAAAGAAAAAAAATAAAGTGTTTGAAGTTATTGTTCCTATGGCTCAAATTTGCTGATTGATTGCAATGATTTCATTTCCTTACATGGAATCACCATGGTCTGTTATTTGGATCACCACTAGCTGCAGACAGCATTCATTCTGTGCAGTTCTGTGGAACTCTCTATAGCAAAATGTCACAGGAGAGAGAATTCCAAACAACACAGCTTTATCCCAGATTGAATGAAATATACTTTAGATAGACCCAGAAGTGTTTATAGGAAGTTTACCTTAGCCTCTGCAAAGCTTATGGACGTTAAAATGTCTGATTGTTATATAGTACAGTTGCAGTTAAATTTTGAGTAGTGATTACTTCCACATGTCCTGACTAAAATAAATTTCATTTAGGTTGCATCCTTTTTATTATATTTATCTGACGTGGAAGAAGGTGGAGAAACCATGTTTCCTTTCGAGGTGAGTTCACGGTTGTTTCATCATCTTGGACCACTGTTACCTTTCTCCCTGTCCTGCTGGGTAAATTAGTCCTTGGTTAATTTACAGAATGGGCAGAACATGGATGCTAATTATGACTTCCGCAAGTGTATTGGTTTGAAAGTGAAGCCGCGTAGAGGGGATGGACTACTGTTCTACTCACTGTATCCAAATGGTACAATTGATCCGGTGAGTTATTCTTTTGGATTTTATTGGTATCCCATTTCTATTTTCTTCATAACAATATACAGAGCTGTGCAATAAGCACAGTGAACAATTTTTCGCCTTTTACTTCTTTATGGCAATTGTCGGGATATCAGATGGTATATATAGACTGGATATAAGATGCAATTATGATAAATTGCTACAAAGGAGATTATAAGCAATAGATAGATGGGATACAAGGCGAACTTTGTGCACCCTTACAGCTTCATACAGCATCCATGTAAGAAGATGTCATTCTTGCATTTTTGATTAGGGAGTTTCCCACAACATGAAAAGATGAAAAAAGGTTAAGAATTGCCTACATCTTCTGTTCTTTTTGTTTCTCTATGAGTGTTCCTATTTCCTTTCTGCGAGAACCATTCTTGATCAATCCTACTACAGTGATACTATGAAGATGTTTGTTGAAGAGGATTGATTTGGTACTGCTAAGAATATTTGTATTGCTGTGGTTAATCAGTGGAATGGGAGCCTATAGTAACTATTGCCACATTGCATGGATATTGAGAAGAAAGGTTATAATGTTGTTATTACTGTGAAATTTTCTGTTACTCCTTTACTGCTTCATCTTTTGTTACTTTCTCCCCCCTCTGTGGCTACTACTGGTTATAAAGCAGATTATTAATTACCAACATTATGTCATCCTACTCATGTGGTCTTTGCGATTTTTCACATTTCTAAATCTCTAATGCAGACATCTCTTCACGGGAGCTGTCCAGTAATCAAAGGCGAAAAATGGGTTGCCACAAAGTGGATCAGGGATCAGGAACTTGATGAATAAACAAGGACGTGTAGTCCACAAAATTCTTTGGTAATTTAATATTTACTAGGAGTTTGAAACGAATCATGCAGTAAATATATTTATAGAGGTGTTAATATAGCTCAGTATCAGTTGTCCCTTCATATTGTACTTGAATTTTTGCGACTTCAAACCCCCCACAAATCTCACCCTATCTTGCAGTAAGAAAGTCTAATTGTGGTCACATCTTACATTAACCACCGATTCTGCTAATCACCTTTGCTCTTACCCTGTAGCAAGTTACTGAAAATGATTAATGAGGCTTATTGGGAGAACAAGGACTTTAATTGGTGTAATGCCTGTAAATAGAGGTTCCAGGGCATTCCCTAATCATAGGAAGGTGTAATGCCGGTAATTGCTTAATTCAAATCAAGCGTCTTGTTAAATGTTCCCGTAAAAACGATCTTGTTATTAGATTGTTTTACAACATTCGTCTCAACCGGTGCTCCCTCTCCAAATATCTGACACGTGGACTAAGTTGCCATACTAAGAGCCCGTTTGGCCATAAATCTTTTTTACTTTTTTTCAAAAAAATGATCTTACTTTTTTTTCGAAATCAGTATTTGGCCATTAAAATTTAAAATTTTACTTGAAGATGAATTTCAAAAATTTTTGAAAAATTTAGAAAATTCCAAAAAGTTGTTTTTCAAAATTTTTACTTCAAATTATTTACAAAATTCAAAAACAGTTCCAAATTATATTCATGTCCAAACACAATTCAAATTTTTAAAAATCATTTTCATTTGAAAAAAAAATCACTTTTTTGGAATTTCATAATTCTTGTGTCCAAACGCCCACTAAGTTGGTGTCTGAACATTTGAATTGTGAAATTTTGGAAAAAGTGAAAGAAAAAAATATTCACGTGAAATGATATTTGAAGATTAGAGTTGTGATAGAACATGAATTCAATTTGGAGCTGAAAAAAATCACTTTTTTTGAAATTTCATAATTCTTTTGTCCAAACGCCCACTAAGTTAGCGTATGAACATTTGAATTGTGAAATACGTGAAATGATATTTGAAAATTAGAGTTGTGCTAGAACATGAATTCAATTTGGAGCTGTTTTTGAATTTTTGTGAGTGATTTGAAGTGAAAATTTTGAAAATAGTTCGTTGGAGTTTTTCGAAAAATTCTGAAATTTAAGGTCAAGTGAAATTTAAATTTTCATGGTCAAATACTGAAATGGAGCTAAAGGTTGAGTGTAAAAATAATTATTTGTAGTAACGTATAGATAAAATGTTCTTTACTCCCATTCGCTTGAGGAATGCTTGGCCGGACATATAGAGAGTCAAGCATACACTCGAAGGAAAAATTATTAACGTTTTCATTTAATTTTGCCGACTATCTAAGTAAAATATAATATATTGTCTAGTTATAGATATGACACAAAGCTAAGAAAACGCTAGGTGAATGGCAAAATAGTCTTTCCGACTACAGGCATCAAAGTTCCGATGTTTATGAATAATTTATGGTGTAAGCAAAATCAAAATTCCTCTTCGTCCAGAAACATGTTTTATAGTAAGATTTTTAAACTTAATATGTATTAGAGATATGTATTCATTTTCATAACTCTATTTCCCTTTTCTAATAATATAAAAGTATTATACACAGCTAATTTTTTATTTACCTTGGTAATTATCTAATTTAAATTTTATGTAATTCCTAAGTACTAAGAAGCTTAAATCTTAATCAGTTAATTAATATTTGGAATTAACCTAACGATTAAACAGTTTGACCTAGGCAACAATCTCGTATGCCTTGGAAGAAAATATAAAATTGGAGCAATTTACAATTCCCCCAAAATTTAATTGGCTGAGCATGGACGTAGCTTTGCATTTAGGAAATGCTTACACCTCATCCAACTTCCTGACACGAAAACAACACGTGTCAACACCATATCATAAAAGGATAACTTATATATGCAAACCATTGGAGAAGACCAAAAACATGTGCATAGTTGATTTGACAGAGTAGATAAAGAGAAAGAGAGAGTAAAAGAAGTGCAAAATATATGGAGAAGAAAGAAATGGAGAGGCAACCAGATAAGGAGTCAGACAAGAGTAAGTTAGAAGGTTTGCCAGTAGATACAAGTCCTTATACACAGTATAAGGATTTGGAGGATTACAAGAAACAAGGGTATGGAACACAAGGACATCAACAACCAAATCCTGGCCGTGGTGCTGCTAGTTCCACCGACGCGCCGACACTCTCCGGTGGTGGATCTGCCTCTGCTCACTCTCAGCTTTCTGCTACTGATACCATCAATCGCCAGGGTGTCCCTTAATTTGCTTAACGTTTTGTTGTCAGAGGCAGATCTAGAACAAATTTTACGAGTTCAACTACTTTCCAGTCTAAATAATGTGATCGCCTGTAACTATGTATACATATAAGATTGCATGTTTTTGTTGCTATTGTTGCAATGTTGAATTTCGCGTGCAACTATATATATTTGTGTTGTTATGTATGTCTCATGTTCTTGTAATTTAATTATATCTCACAAAAATTGTAACACGTTTATAGCCTAAGGCTCTGCCAAGTTTTGATTACAGCGCGTTCTAGTTTGAGTAGGCCTTTAATTAAGAGATGACGTAAATCTTGTGACATTTTTCTTTTTTCCGTTCGGTAGGTATTCTGAATAAAGTACCTTCCTTTATGGTTAAACAAAATACATTTCTTACTACGATTAGTCTAAACATCACATTCTCACAAACAAAATACATTTCTTACTGTCAAACTTCCTTTTTTTTTTTTTCGGGACAGGGGAGTTTTTTTAATTAATGTAATCTTATTCGAAATAAGATTATTTATTTAATCAGAGTCGCCATTTAGAATTATTTTAAAATTTTAAATAGAGGAAATTGACTTTATTTATGGTTTGCGAACACAAAAGATCAAGATCAGGTAAAATTTTTTATTAACCTGGGAGAAGGTGTGAGGCACTTTCGAGTGTCGTAGTTTTAGCACGATCGCTTAATAAATTACACTTGACTTAAATGTCTAATTATTACACGTTTTAAATTTATATGTATTACCGCCATTTTTAATATTTATAGAATTTATTTGAACAAGTTATGATGTCGAACACTTGTCGTTTTGGTACACATTACAAATCGCGCCACGTAAAACGCACCCGCGATTTACAATATGTCTATTATTAATTATTTGAAATTATGGGCAAGTCGCGTGAGCGTGCTCTTGAGTTGGGATTTACGTATCATGACTATGCCACGGGAATCGTATTCATAATTACAATGATTTATTAATTACGCCTAAAGCAAGTTATGATCTTCATGAGTGATTAACTATTTTCCTAAGTCAATTTAAGATTCAAATGTGAGGGTCATGAGTTATGAAATTTTATTGTGGAAGAGGTGGCCTAGATCGTAGCTTTATTTGCAATGGGTTGCTAAAACAAATTATAGTCTTTTTCTCTAATTACTATTTTTTTTCAATTTTAACAAAATAAATCAATAAAACCAATTAATAACATATGTTACTTCAATTTAACCAAACAAACAAGTTATAGTCATAAATGAATTCACAGAATCCTCTAACGTGAAACAAGATAAAATACTAATTAAAGAAACGACCGAACAATGGCCTTTTGATCTTCTTGATCCTTTTCAAGTTATTAGTTTATATCTTTGTTTAACTATTAGGTCATTCTCGTGAGTAGACGACCTCACCTCAACAATACCATAAGAACCAGACAAACAAACACCTCTATATTTCCTCTCTAGTCACAGATTTGGCCATGAAGCTTTGAAAATCTCACACGCGACACTGATTAAGTTATGAATAATTCTGATAACAAACAATCACATGAGCCATAAATCAAATTATCATACTGACCGTACAACTTTGTGATTCGAGTTTAAATAGCATGCTTTAGATGTCAATTGTATCGAACCATTCAATACTAACTGGGAAATATAATCAATATGAACGAACACACCACAGACGTGTAAGTGAACAGATTGCAACAAATTACGATATTTAATTAACAATTATAACAATTACATTGTTAGAGACTTGAAGTAAATACTTTAATCAGTAATAAAATAGCTAGACAATCAAGCAGAAGCTGAAATCAATAAACTGGAACAACAGCTACGCAGAGGACAGTGAATCAACCAGCAATGAAATCTTTCAGCTCGATTGAATTTGAAAACGTACTGGGAACTAAAAAAAAGAAGCTCAAACTTTGAATCAGCCCTGTAACCCTTTTATTTTAGCTTTTTGTTGTGTTGTTTTCTTAAAGGGTTTTGAGACTAAGATCTGAAATTTGAGAGTTTCAGTTGTTCTCTTTCTAGGCGTGTCCTCTCCTGCTAAATGAAAGGGGGCATTATCCTTTTATACATTAGTTTCTTAGGGTTTCCTTTTAATTTTACTTTCCTCCTATTCCCTCTCATTTTCACTTTTTACCTTCCCAACCCCCTTTTAAACGATTTTCTTCTACTCTTTTTGCTCAACAGTCTCTTCCTCTTATCTTCTTTCACAAAAATTAAACAACTTAATTCTAATTAAATAAATTATGCAAAATTAACTTGTCTATTTTAATCTAAACATTAAGCTAATTAACTATTTTTTTAACAATTGACTAATTATTAACTAACAGTGTATATAAAGTGACTAATGTATTTTTGATATTTTATTAACTAACATGTAATCTAAAGGCTAGTAATTCAATTAAAATCTAAATTGTAATGCATGAAAAATTAATTTTTTTTTTTTGGAATTTTCATGATTTAAAGTGCTTCTAAATATGCATAAAAATGAAATGCAAAACAAATTAACTAAACTAGAGAAAAGTTCCTAAAATTCTACAAAATCAAATAAAACTATTTTGAAATATTTTTTTTTTATTTTTTTTTTAGGAGTAATTTGGCATTAGGGCAAAAATTACGTGCTCACAGCTGCCCCTCTTTGCTCGAAACATGAAGAGTTTTCGGGCAAAGATAAAGTGAGCAATTACGAGCAATGTTCGCCCATTTGACACTCCATGAGAAGTATTTTGAAAAAGTTTGACCGAACCTGACTTCTGAGGTTGCCTACATATCCTTAGCTATAAAAGAATCAGGTCAGTGTTGTTCTGGAAGGTTTGGTAACTGGGACTATTGAAGAGCTGTGATTTCACTGTTGTTACTGCTTGTTGAACTTTTTATTACACCAAAATCAAAACAAAAAGAATATCAGCTATGAGTTACAAGATTCTTATCTATAGGTCTTCTAAAACTTGATCTTAAGTCTTGACTAGTCCTTCTTGCATACTCTGATCTGAACCTTGATGCTCGCTAGCTGCAGGTGCTAGTTCATTCTTTGATGGATTTTCTGATCAAAATGAGAAATGCGATGCTCGTGACTTCAATCATGTCTTGAGCAATTCACATCTTTTCATCTACTTCTGCATTTTGGATTCACTTCTTCTCTTTTTTTTTCTTTATTCTGGATTAGGACTTCTTCTTTTGGTATTCTCGAACCCTGCGCCTCGAGGTAAAACCTGCTCAGACACCAAAACAAACAAACGAACGAAATTTTTCTGCCCCAGTTTTCACTAGGAAAAGTTTCGTGAGTTATTTAACAAAAACTCTATACTACTTCATTATTGACAGTAATAAAAAGGTCGGGATTGGTGTACCCCGGTAAAACATGATTTTTTTTTTAGGAATTGTGTACCCTTCTTGTCAAAATGATGTCTCAACTAAGAATTTGTATACTTTATGTTGGAGAAAATATGACGAGGGAATGGTGTAACCTACATTAGCAAAGATATCAGAGAATGGTGTGCCTTGTATTTAAGATCAACCCAACTAGGGAATGGTGTACCCTATGTTGGAAAATGAGACTAAGGGGTGGAGACCCTATGTCTAAAATAAAATCAACTTATGTTGGAAAAGAGACTAGGGAGTGGAAACCCTATGTTGGAAAATGCAGCTAGGGATTGAAGACCCTATACTACCGTGATTTTGAACTTTCTTTCTTTTCTTTCTTCTTTTTATTAAGAGAATGAGTAAAATATTGGAAAGAATTTGAAGAAGACTTCCCTTTTGGAGTTTCTTGTTTATAGTTGCCATATCAAGGTGAAGTGGCTTTCCAACAGCAGATGCAAGTGAGAACAGGCATCCCTTTATAAAGTATGTGGGCAGCAGACTAGGAAATGAAATTCACGCCATTGCTTTTGAAGTTTCTTCTCCTTCCTTGAACTTAGCATCATATATTAGTGTCCTCATATGGTATTCATATCTATTTTTTGCTTTCAAGTAATATACTGCTTTGGATGTAAAATTGATAAAATCTTGCCATAGCGTCAATCGAATAAGTACATGCCTATCTCTGAGCAGTCCAATATTGTAATCACCCTTAATTCCATGTTGTGTAGGAATTAATCGACGAAGCTCTTGAATATCGGGCCAACCATAAGAAAACTTACCAATGAAAGCATATCGAAGGCCTTCAATTAAGTTCATGCGATCGACTTCTGATTTGACAAAAGGCTGCCCTTGCAGAAAGGTGGCTCTTTTGAACGGGATAGGTTCGATTGGAGCAGTCGACCTAGGGTTCGCAACAGCGGTCGAGTTCAAGGTTGAAGGTTTGAGGAGATGGCTGTAGTGGAGGGGCTGTGGGTTGGTGGGATTTGTAGCAGGAGGTCGGGAGATGGAGGGGGGAGTTTTGCCAGCCGGAGTGGCACCGGCCGGCGTTGCCATGGCTGCTCAAACGAGCTTCTCGATGAAGTCGCCTTCGTCTCTAATCGCCTGTCGCCAGACCTTCTCTTTCTATCTCTAGATGTTCAGTGATGGAGATTTTCTTGCTGCAGAGCTGTTTCTAGCTCCCGCGCGGTTTCTTCTTTTTTTTTTCTTTTTTTTTTTGCACCTGCTTCTTGCAAGGGTTCTTTTGGATTACACATGTTTCATGTTTTTCAAACAAAGAACAATTGTTAGTTTGAAACGGTGGTTGACTTTGCGATCTTAAGTGTTTCATTGGCTTGATCTTGGCCAGCTTCTTTGATGATAATTTCACCTTCAACTGCTAGTTTCCTGAATACCGATTGCATTTCTAGCCCCGGAGAACCTTTGGATTTTCCAAACTTTGTCATGAAGTCGGTCACATGGGACTTAACCTTTTCCAACTTTGTTTTGCATTTGTATGCCTTTGACTTCTTTCTTCCAATTTTAACTTCAGAGCATTGGGGAACCTTTGACTTTTCAAACTTTGCCAAGACGGTTAACCACTTGGGACTTAACCTTTTCAACGTCATTTTGCCCTTGTAGGCGCTTTCAATTTGATTTCCTCCTTTCGAGAGTTTTTGATCTCAAAGCATCAGCCACCACGGCCAGTCGGGATTGACTTGATGCCCCTGCTGAGGCTGGGTGCCTCTTTTTTATATATTAGCTTGTATCAAATAAGAGCCTTGTAAATCAGTCTTGTTATCCCTTCTTTGCCTTAGTTTTGGAATAGAGTTAGACTAAAAGGGATTCAAAGAAATATAAATAATGGAATGAACAATGAATTTAGCCGAGACGTATCCTTTTTGGGGAAAAGAAAGAAGGACTTATCTGGAGTACCTGCGGACTTCAATGAACATGACATGCCTTTTGGACTGGATGCCTGATCTGTATAAACCGTCCGACTCTCAAAAATTCATCACAACTTTGCCTCGAAACCACGAAACCTTGCCCAGGACTGTCAATAACAATGGCCGTGAAGATCCTTTTTTCGATCAGTATTGCCCTTTGCGAGTTTACAGCAGGTTACCTCTCTCATTTCTCTTCTTACCATCGACTTATAGTTTCTTTTGCGAGTTTTCACTAACATGGCTCTCTTATTTTCATTTTCTCTGCTCATGATCGCCCTATGGTGCCCGTGAGGATTTTCACCAATAAGACTCTCTCATTTATTTCTCTCATTTTGGTGGTCACAGATCCAAGTGACTATATCCTCCAATTCTTGAACATTCTCGTTGATTGATCGGAAGGACTTGAAAAGGATTTGGGTAAAAATGATTTGGATTGAGATACAACTTTGTTAACCTTTCAGGCAAAACCATCGCCGAACCATTGTAACGCCTGCCCCAGTTTCAACTTTTGGGGAAATGAGAATTTTTATTTTGGTGTGACTGAACCCTTGAGAGAGGCTGCCTACGTATCTTTTCGACTCAAGTCGAACGTAGTTCAATGACTTTGTTTTTGGTTTTCTTTTGCTTTTTCTTTCTCTGTTTTTTCTTTTTCCTCTTTTTCTTCTTTTCTTCTTGTTTTTTTTTTTGTTTCTTTTTTTTTTATTAATAACATCTTCAGGTTCTAAAGAGAGTAATCAAAGAAAGGTAACCAGCTCAAAAGAGTTAGCAAAGGGTTGATAGTGTTTGGATAGAGAGAATGAAAGCCTTCATTATCCCAATCAGAGAACATTAATGCTACATAGAGGGTCAAACATAGTACCTTTTGATTGCATCTGCATTGATAGTTGTTTCAGGGATATTTCATTCGATGCTTCCCAAGTATAACGCTCTCTTTTGGCAGTACTCTCGTTACAATGTATAGGGCCTTTCTAATCTGGATCCAATTTTTCTTTAGCTTTTTCATGAGGCGGGAGGATACGTCTCATAATGAGTTGTCCTATTTTAAATTTCCTGGGTCACACTTTCTTGTTGTAGACATGAGCCATTCTTTGTTGGTGCAATTGCCCGTGGCAAACTGCGGTCAATCGTTTTCATCAATCAGTATTAATTGTTCCAATCGGTTCTTGACCCAATATTTATCCTCAATCACTGCTTCAACAATGATCTGAAGAGAGGGAATTTTAACTTTTTCCGATTTCATTCAGATTTGTCTTAGGCCTACTGTCCTAATTCTTTATTTATTTTCTCACAAGAGTTATCTTCAACACATTCTTCTTCTTGATTCTTTATTTCGATGTCTAACAGCGTTTTAGGATCTGGGCATGAAGTCCGCAAGCATGTCATGTTATTAAAATCTACATTAACAGAACTGAAAAGAGAATAAAGAAGGTGACAAGATTAAGAAAAGAGATATTCCTGGACAATGAAATATTAATTTCATTTGATTTGATTTTTTTTTAATTTTTAAAGAAAGAAGGGTTTGCATCAGAACGTAAGACAATAAAAGCAAAACGTCCGGATTACACCCTGAAATAATTTGGACGCAGAAAAGATAGCAAGAACGGGTACTGAGATTCCCATGTGACAGAGAACTTTTCATGTTTGGCTCATGTTTTTAGGTTTCTCTTCTGCCGCGGCCATGGGTACTGTGGCTTTCAGTGCTGGATCATCAAGTTTTCAACTGTCCTTTTGAGGGTCCAACAGTCCTCTGTATCATGTCCCATTGCTCCAAAGTAGTATTCACATCTAGCATCAGCTTGGTGCGAGGGGGACTCAGGGTTTGGCCGGTTCGGGGCCACTAGTTGCAGCAGACCTAGCCCGATTAGCTTTTGAAACAAACTTGAATATGATTCACCAATAGGGGTGAACTGATTCCTTCTGAGGGGCTCTCTTGGGCGAGGATTGTATTGGGAACATTTGGTTGGGGATTATATGGAGCTTGGTAGGGACGGGTATTTCTGGGGGGTGGAGCTCGGTTTTGTGTATAATATTGTGGCCGCGTGTAAGGTTGCGCGTTCATCACCGCATAGGGAGGCGGTGCCACGGCATAAGCAGCATCTTGATGGGGATAATAGTGTTGTGGGACCTTACGAAGAATATATGATTGGTTGAATGACATGCGGGCCTCCCTCGAGCTTGAAGCCATCATGGCTCCCTCTTCTCTCCCGTTTTTGTTCATCAAATCCCCCGAACCATTCATAACAACCTATGATGTGTCCTTAGAGGCAGCATGACTCAAGATTCAATCCGTTTTTAAACAAAATTTCGATCATCTCCCCAATTTTGATAGCCTCGGCGAATGAATTACCCATAGCGGACATCATGTTCTGGAAGTAGTCCGCCTCTTAGGCCTGTTGGAAGACGTAACCATTTCTGCTTCGTCCATTTGAGGCTTTACCCTGGTGGCTTGCTCGCGCCATTTGACTGCATATTGACTGAAGCTTTCTACAGTTTTCTTTGTCAAACTGGGCATAGAGTTCTCTTTTTGGATTTTTAACTCTTGCTTTCTTTTTTTTCCTCTTTTTTTTCGCTCTTTGTTTTCTTTGTTATTTTTATCACTCTTTTCTTTCTTTTTCTTTCTTCTCTTTTTTTTTTCCACTCAGTTTATTTAATAGCAATGATCGAATCTGATGGGGATTGCCTACGTATCATGATGCCGCATGAATCAGATCTTGCATAGTTTGGGAAAATCGGGAATAGACTGACCCATTTTTCTTTTTTCTTTTTTTTTTTTGTATAAAGACTGTTAATTATTTTTTTGGATTTATTTTTATGGAATTTTGAAATTTTTTTAAAGGAAGGAATTCTAAAAAAGGAAAATATTTTGGATTTTGATTTGAAATTTTTTTTTTCTCTTTTTTTTTTTATCAAATGAAAGACTTCGGGAAAAAAAAAACATATTTTTGGATTTACTTTTTTTTTTTGAATTTTCTAATGAATGAATTCTAAAGAGGGAATTAAGGAAAGGGCAAATATTTTGAATTTTTTGAAAATTAGGGCCGGAACTGATGAGGTTTGCCTATATATCTCACATCCGGTGAGAATCAGACTCGCGTAGTTCGGTAAGTTTTGACACACATAGGAAAATATGACTTTTGGAATTTTTGAAATGACTTTTCCTTTCTCTCTCTTTTTTTTTTCAAAATTTCAGCAAAGTTTCTGGATTTTTCAAGTACCTGAATTTTCAGAACCAGTATATTCTCTCTCCTAACTCACTCTTGATTTTTCTTGATTTTCTTTACCTATTCTAGAAGTCGGTCAACATGCAAGCCGAAACAAGTAAATGCACAAGTAGCACATAAAAATGCATCAGGATGGTCTTTTAATTTGGGTACACTTGTCCTAGACGGACCCAACTCCTGTGTTGAGTCCCAAAAGTGAAATGCAAGTGATGCAAACAAATGTACCTACTAGGGATCCGGCACGAGGCTATGTCATTCTAGATTTGAATCATAGGGTGTATTGTTCTAGACCTGGCTTACCCGAGCGGACAACTCGAGCCG
>MCJB01001614.1:253732-275943 GCA_002018475.1 Nicotiana obtusifolia
GGGGGGAGGAGGGGAACGTACCGGGAATCAAAAGGCCATTCGGCTTTGTAACTGATCCGATCCTCGTTCTAAATTGGGCATATGACACTTTAACAGAAAAGAAGCCACGCTAGCATGCGCTTCCCAGAAGATTTAGAAGACTCAGAGAGAAGAAAGGTTTCGTAATAGTTTATATGCATTTCAAGCAATATTAAAGCGGTAAAGAGCGGCAATTAGCTCATTAGGCTCAAATAAGTAATATCAGACAATCACAAGAAAGCCAAGCATAATAGTTATTCTAAGATCAACCCTGAACTAGAGATTCTGGGTTCGTTTCTCCAATAGAGTCGCCAGAGCTGTCACACCTCCTTTTTCTCGAGGGATAGGGGAGTTTTTCCAATTAAAGTGACATTATCCGAAATGAGATTATTTATTTAATCGGAGTCGCCACTTGAAATAATTATTATGGTGTCCCAAGTCACTGGTTTATTTTAAAATCTCAAATCCAGAAAATTAACTCTATTTATGGTCCGCGAACACAAAAGATCGGGTAAGAAATACTGTTAACCCGGGAGGAGGTGTGAGGCACTTCCGAGTTCCGTGGTTTTAGCACGGTCGCTCAACAAATTAAACTTGGCTTAAATGTCTAATTATTACACGTTTTAAACCTATATGTATTACCGCTTCTATACCGCTTTTAATTATTTATTTAACCGCTTTTAGTATTTAGAATTTATTTGAACAAGTTACGATGTCGTACACTTGTTGTTTTGGTACACATTGCAAACCACGCCGTATGAAATGCACCCGCGATTTACAACATGTTCATTATTAATTATTTGAAGTTATGGACAAGTCGCGTGAACACGCACTTGAGTTGGGATTTACGTATCATGACTATGCCACGAAAACCATACTCATAGTCACGATGATTTATTAATCGCGCCTAAAGCAAGCTATAATGTTCATGAGTGATTATTTTTCTAAGTTAATTTAAGATTCAAATGTGAGGGTCATGAATTATGAAAATTTGTTGTGGAAGAGGTGACCTAGATCGTAGCTTTATTTGCGATGGGTTGCTAAAATAAATTGTAGTCTTCCTCTCTAATTACTTTTTTGTTTTAATTTTAACAAAGAAATTAATAAAACCAATTAATAACATCTGTTACTTCAATTTAACCAAACAAACAAGTTATAGCCATAAATAAATTCACAGAATCCTCTAACGTGAAATAAGATAAAATGCTAATTAAAGAAATGACCAAACAATGGCCTTTTGATCATCTTGACCATTTTCAAGTTATTAGTTTATATCTTTGTTTAACTATCACGTCATTCTCGGTAATAGACGACCTCACCTCAACAATACCATAGGAACCAGACAAACAAACACCTCTATATTTCTTCTCTAGTCACAGATTTGGCCATGAAGCTTTGAAAATCTCACACGCGACACTGATTAAGTTAGGGATAGTTCTGATAGCAAACAATCACATGAGCCATAAATAAAATTATCATATTGATAATACAACTTTGTGATTCGAGTTTAAATAGCATGCTTTTAGATGTCAATTGTATCGAGCCACTAAATACTAACTGGTAAATGTAATCAACATGAAAGAACACACCACAGACGTGTAATGAACAGATTGCAACAAATTACGATATTTAATTAACAATTATAGCAATTACATTGTTAGAGACTTGAAGTAAATACTTTAATCAGTAGTAAAATAGCTAGTAAATCAAGCAGGAGCTGAAATCAATAAACTGAACAACAGCTACGCAGAGGATAGTGAATCAACCAGCAGTGAAATCTTTCAGCTCGATTGAATTTGAAAACGTACTGGGAATATAAAAAAAAGAAGCTCAAACTTTGAATTAGCCCTGTAACCCTTTTATTTCAGCTTTTTGTTGTGTTGTTTTCTTAAAGGATTTTGAGATCTGAAATTTGAGAGTTTCAGTTATTCTCTTTTTAGGTGTGTCCTCTCCTGCTAAATAAAAGGGGGCATTATCCTTTTATACATTAATCTCTTAGGGCTTCCTTTTAATTTTTCTTTTTTCCTACTCCCTCTCATTTTCACTTTTTACCTTCCCAACCCCCTTTTAAACGATCTTCCTCTACTCTTTTGCTCAACAGTTTCTTCCTCTTATCTTCTTTCACAAAAATTAAACAACTTAATTCTAATTAAATAAATTTTGCAAAATTAACTTGTCTATTTTAATCTAACCATTAAGCTAGTTAACTATTTTTTTAACAATTGACTAATTATTAACTAATAGTATATATAAAGTGACTAATGTATTTTTGATATTTTATTATTTTATAAATGCAACTAACATGTAATCTAAAGGCTAGTAATGCAATTAAAATCTAAAATGTCATGCATAAACAATAAATTTTTTTTTTTGGCATTTTCATGATTTAAAGTGCTTCTAAATATGCATAAAAATTAAAAATGAAATGCAGAACAAATTAACTAAACTAGAGAAAAGTTCCTAAAATATAAACTTATTTGGAAATATTTATTATTTTTTATTTTTTATTTTTAGGAGTAATTTGACACTAGGAAAAAAATTACTGTGCTCACACTTACTAAGATTAGTCTAAACGTCTAAAAAAGTTCAAAAAACTTATGAAAGCCAAAAGAAAAAAATTTGGCTATCCTTGGGAAAATGATATCCACTAACAAAATAGTCGCCTGTATGAACGTACGTACAAGAATGACATTGTTACACCACTACTATTATTGAACGTTGGGTTGCGTTCGCCCATGAATATTTATGAAAATAAATAGAGGTATTATTGTCAATCTTTGTCATTGAGAGTGTCTTAGATCTGGTACATATATGGTCCAGTTTTGGCCTCATTGATAGTCATTGTTCGCCTAATCTTCAAGTGCGTATTGTCTTGTCCCTTAAACAAGTTTACGGCATCTTCAATTAAAAATTCCAACTTTGTTTCCTTTTGGTCACAATCATCCTAAAGCAGCAAATTTCCATCTGTGAACACCTTCTCGTAGTTGCCAACTACAACTTAAAATTAAAATTTCTTTTGTTAATCTTGCCATTTGGATTAACTATGATGAAAGCTACACGCTCGCCTTTTGTCAAATAACAGTAAGCTTCAGCAATACTTAATTAGTTTGACGTGGCTTAAAAATGGCCACTTTTAGTTATTTGGAAATTATTCCTGTCCAGATGAAAATAACAATTTGACTGTTACTCCGTTGGCCTAATTAAGTTTTGATGATTAACAAAAGAATACATGCATGAATCAGGTCCATACAAAGTATGCACAAGGCATGAGTAGATTCAAGCACTAGGCATGCACATGAAGGAGATAGGCATAAGTGATTAAATCTAATATTTCCTGAACAAAAAAGTTGCATAATTGATAAGAAGTAGGACTCCTTACTTGAAGAGAGCTCTATCCTAGATAACGGAGGAGTTAGAAGTTGAAGATAACTAGAATTTTTCCCCCAAGGAAGAGTATAGCATTAGAAATCTAGTTATTTCTTATTCTACCAACTCTATATATATCAGTTCCTTCTCTTTTACAGGTAATGCACAAACGCTGAAGTTAAGCAAGAATTGAGAGCAAAATAGCAAGGCATTTTGCAAGCAATTCCTGTGTGATTCAAGTGTGCGAACCTGAAGCTACATGAACCAGATAGAAGAACCAGTTCCAAGTGTCTGTCTTTTATTCTAGTTTCATTGTAGTAGAGCTTTTGAGTTGTATCTTTCAGCTTTATCTAGAAGCATTTGTGCTAGGTACTTTGAGTGTATTGTTCAAGTTAGAGTTAACTTAAAATTGTCGCAACAGCCTAAGCCTGGTTGCCACAAAGGATTAGAGGTAATCCTTAGGTTTACAAGAGTTTTGTAAACGCTATTTTTGGCTCAGTGATTTAGTGAAGTGTTGGGAAAAATCCTACTGGGTAGTAGGTCGTGATTTTTTTCACCTTTTGATCCAGGTAATTTTTCACATACAAATACGTGTGTTCTTTACTTTCTGCGTTTATCATTCCGAAACTGTAGTGTAAGGAATACATAGAAGACCAAGTCCTTCTATAATCTGTGCACGTAAAAAATTAGACACCACACAAATCACCCCCTTCTTGTGTGGTATTGAAGTATAAATGGTATCAGTGCGGGTTATCCTTGAAGAGGCTAACACCTTAGGAGAAGATCAAGATGAGTGCGCCACCTGAAAATTGGGAAGGGCAATCCACTGCTAGGCCATCACTCTTTAACGGCCAGTACTACTCTTGGTGGAGGTCAAAAATGAGAGATGACATACACAGAGCAGACTATGAGCTATGGGATATTGTCACTGATGGTCCACTGGCTACTTTGAAGAAAAATATTGAAGGAGTAGATGTGCCAAAGACAAGAGTCGATTGCAATACTGAGGATCTGAAGAAGTAGGAAAAGAATGCCAAAGCCAAGAAGTGGCTTGTTTATGGACTTGGTTCAGATGAGTACAGTAGAACCCAAGGCTATTCCACTGCTAAGCAGATTCGGAACACATTGCAAGTGGCCCATGAAGGAACAACTTAAGTGAAGAGATCTAGAGGAACTCTATTGTACTCTCAGTATGAAAATTTTGCTATGGAAAATGGAGCAACAATTTATGAGATGTACACAAGGTTCACTATGT
Source organism: Nicotiana obtusifolia (assembly GCA_002018475.1). NCBI lineage: Eukaryota > Viridiplantae > Streptophyta > Magnoliopsida > Solanales > Solanaceae > Nicotiana > Nicotiana obtusifolia. The sequence goes on from MCJB01001614.1 coordinate 258,372, forward strand.
TGACAAATGAACTAAAATCTCTTGGATTATCCCTAAAGAAGAAAGAGTGAGAAGATACTTACTAGGGTCTTGCTAATTACTTGGGAAAGCAATATCACTGCCATCCAGGAATCAAAGAATATTGTCACTCTCCCTCTAGATGAATTGATTGGGAATCTCACTGCCTATGAACTTAGGAGACAAACCATGAAAATGGATGTGCCTAAGAAGGAAAGGAGTTTGGCACTCAGAATCACTGAATGCTCTGATCCGGAAGATGATGAAATGGCAATGATCACCAAAGACTTCAATAAGTACCTAAGGAGAGGAAATGATTCTTCAAGAAGTGGAACCTATAGCAAGGCAAAAGCTCCGGAGAAGCAAACCAATAACGGCTGCTACAAGTGTGGAAAGACTGATCACATGATCAAAAAGTATCATGAGTGGAAAATTGAATGGAAGAAGGAAAGAGCTGCACGAAAGAATAGGAAGAAGGAACAAGTTCATCCCAAGAAAGGCAACAACAAAGGATCAACTAAACCTATGGTCGCTGCTTGGGGAGAAAGCTCAGATGAAAGCTCATATGATGATGATGATGATGATGATGATGATAATGAACGAGCACTAATAGCTATTGGAGAATCTAATGAAGAAATTGAGATAAGTGTCTTTCATCTCAAAGACAAGATTAAATTTTTGTCTAAAGAAAGATTATCTGATTTATTACTAGAGCTGATTGATGAATCTATGATGTGAATAATGAAAAAGAATATATGTCGAAAGAATGTGTGATTTTGAAAGCTAAGTGCAAAAACCTGGAACTTAGGGCTTGTGAAACTGAAAGTGAAAATACTGTGTTGAAGAATCAGGTTCATGCACTTGATACAACTGTCCTAGACCTTAGATCTGAAAATCTAAAATTAGGAACAGGTAAAAAGACAGATGGTTACACACAACTCACTTTAGAAGAAAATGTAGGAAAAATGAAAGATGAGTTGTATAAAGGGATAAACTGGTAAGAGCCTTAAAGTAGGATTTGAACAAGGTCAAGCATGAGCTAGATAGAACTTGTAAATGGAGCAGGTCCTCTGATGCGCTTTCATGGCTACTAGAACACCATAGTAGTAACAGAAGAGGACTTGGCTTTGGGAACTCTGCACCTAAGTGGGATCCCAAGAGCAAGTACCTCACACTTTCTGAGAATAAGATTGCACACACTGTGGAAACACTGGTAACTACCAGAGTGATTGAACTGCAAAAGAAAAGGCAGATCAAAGGAACAAAAATTTTGTTCTAGGGAAAAATAGGCTGCCAAGTTGGGCAAAAAGAACTTGATTTTTCCTTATGCCTATAGAAAGGGACCCAAACTAGTTTGGGTTCCTAAGACTAACCCCTGATTTCTTTTTCAGGTCCAAGTGAAGGGAAGTAGCCAAATATGGTACATGGATAGTGGCTGCTCTAAGCACATGACAGGAAGTAAGAACCAGTTTCTTTCACTTGAAGACCTTAAATGATGTAATGTCTCCTTTGAAAACAGAAAGAAAGGTGAGATTATTGCGGTTGGAAAGGTAGGTAAGACTAAATCTCACTCTATTGAGAATGTCTAATTTATAGATGGACTGAAGTATAGTATTGTGCAATAGAGGTAACATGGTAGCCTTTAACTCTACAAAATACTTTGTGATTAATCTTACCACTGACAAGATAGTTTTGTAGGAAAAAAAAGTGAATAACATATATGTGGTAGATCTGTTCACACTTTCAGATAATGAACTCACTTGCTTAAGTGTGTTGGACAATGATCCCCTTCTTTGGCACAAGAGACTTCGACATGCCAATCTGAGCCAACTTAACAAACTAGTCTCCAAGGACTTGGTGATTGGGCTGTCTAACATTAAGTTCAAGGAAGATAAAGTTTGTGAGGCTTGTGCAAGGGGAAAGCAGGTAAGATCCTTTTTTATAAGCAAGAAAATGGTAAGTACTACCACAAAATTTGGAACTGGTCCATATGGATCTTTGTGGACCAATTAGAACGTTGGGCAGATGTGGTAAGAGATATGTTATGGTGCTTGTTGATGATTACTCTAGGTTTACTTGGACAATATTTTAACATCTAAAGACAAAGCATTTGACATGTTCACTTCATTTGTTAGAAAAACTCAGAAACAACTAATCAACTTGCATCAATTAGGTCTGATCATGGTACTGAATTTTGTGATGAGCATGGTATAGATCATAACTTTTCTGCTCTTAATACTGCACAACAAAATGGAGTATTTGAAAGAAAGAATAAGACATTAGAGGAAATGGTTAGGACTATGCTACTTGCTAGTAAATTGCCTCATAGCTTTTTGGCAGAAGCTGTGAACACTGCATGCTACATCATAAATAGTTGCATGACTAGACCTCTTGTTGAGAAGACTCCCTATGAGTTACTTAAAGGAGAAAGCCAAATATATCCCACCTTAGGGCATTTGGATGCAAGTGTTTTGTGCACAATAATGGATTAAACTCCCTAGGTAAGTTTGATCCCAGAAGTGATGAGGGAGTATTCTTGGGATATTCTTCACATAGTAAAGCTTATAAGATTTATAACAAAAGAACTATGTGCGTAGAAGAAAGTGTACATGTGATTTTTGATGAAACTAACATTCTTTCTGAGAGGCAGGAATATGATGATAAAGCAATTGGGCTGGTAAGAAACTCAAATGAAACCATAGCCTAGACTGAAGCTGCACCAGTGGAAGGAACAAGTGATGGAACAGGTCCTTCCATCCAGGGCAACCTGGCAAGGGGAACTAAACAAAGAGGAACTTATCCTCAAACCTTGAGGGAACCTGTCCATGAACCAGTTCCTCAGCAACAAAACATTGAAGGAATATCTAAGGGAAACTAGTTGGTTGTGAAACCTTACAAGTATCAAAGTTCTCATCCCATTGGGAACATAATTACTGATCCAACCACTGGAATCAAAATCAGATCTTTTTTGAAGAACCTCTGTGCTTTTGATGCCTTTTTATCTCTTGTTGAACCTAAAAATGTTACTGAGGCTTTGCAGGATGCATACTGGGTGAATGCAATGCAAGATGAACTCAACCAATTTGAGAGAAGTCAAGTTTGGCATCTGGTACCAAGACCCAAGGACAGATCAGTAATTAGCACAAAATGTGTCTTCAGAAGCAAACTTAATGAAGATGAAATAGTTACAAGGAACAAGGCAATATTAGTGGTTCAATGATATAGTAAAGAGGAGGGCATATATTATGATGAGACTTTTGCTCCAGTTTTAAGATTGAAAGCAATTAGACTCCTTATAGCCTTTTCTGCTTACATGGAATTCACTCTCCGTCAGATGGATTTCAAGAGTGCCTTCTTCAGTGGCTATCTAAAGGAAGAAGTGTTTGTCAAGGAACCTCCTGGATTTCAAAGTATGGAATGTCCTGATCATGTATACAAGCTTAACAAGGCACTTTATGGACTCAAGCAGGCTCCTAGAGCTTAGTATGAAAGATTATCTAATTTCTTGCTTGAGCATGGCTACAAGAGAGGTAAATTGATAATACTTTATTCTTGAAAGAAAAAGATAAGGATCTCTTAGTAGTTAAGATATATGTTGATGATATAATCTTTGGAGCAACTACAGATAGGTTAAGCAAAGAATTTGCTAAGCTAATGGGGAGTGAATTTGAAATGAGTATGATGGGTGAGCTTAATTTCTTTTTAAGCTTACAAATTAAAAAAAATTCAAATGGAACTATGATTCATCAATGGAAGTATGTGAAAGAGTTGCTTAAAAGGTTTAAAATGGAAGACCCCAAAGAAATTGACACTTCTATAGCAACAACCACAAAATTGGATATAGATGAACCTAGTTCATGTGTTGATCAGAAGATGTATAGGGGAATAATTGGCTCTCTGTTATATCTCACTGCTAGTAGACCTGACGTTATTTTCAGTGTAGGCCTTTGTGTTATATTTCATGTAAATCCAAAGGAGTCTCACTTGACTGTTGTCAAGAAGATCTTGAGATACCTAAAAGGCACTACTGATCTTTGTCTATGATATCCAAAAGGTAGTAATTTCAACTTAGTGTGATATGTTGATGCTGATTATGCAGATTTTCTTGTGGATATAAAGAACACTTCGGGTATGGAACACTTTCTTGGCTCATGTCTTGTGTCTTGGGGCACCAAAAAGTAAAATTTTGTGGCCTTGTCGACTGCTGAAGCTGAGTATGTAGCTATTGCCTCATGTTGTGCTCAATTGTGTTGGATCGAACATCAATTAATGGACTTTGGAATTGATGTAGGCTGTATCCCCATCTTTTGTGATAACACTAGTGCAATTAGTATGATCAAGAACTCGGTTCATCACGAAAGAACTAAGTACATAGAATTTAGACATCACTTTTTGAGGGACAACTATGAGAAAGGTTTGATTACAGTAGAATTCTCTACTACTAACAAGCAAATAGCTGACATCTTCACAAAAGCTCTAAGTAGAGATCACTTTGAAAGGAACATGTTAGAATTAGGGATGATTAAGATCACCTAAAAGGAATCACTTCTAACTCAATAATTGGTTAGATGATTTGTGAATTTTATAAATAATTAGATTAGATTTTGCTCAGACTCATACTTTCTCTAGTATACTCTTGTGCCATGTGCTAAAATGTCTCATTAATCTCTAATGATATTATCTTTATTTTCTTGAAAAATTCAGACTTACATAAGAGAATTCTCAGTGAAGAATCTGGTTCATCAAGATTACATGGTACGTACTCTCCACTCCACATATTTTGAAATAATTGTATTTGGATTATGATAAAAAAAGTGAATCCCATTTAATCCCAATCTCCCTCAAGTTTATCCATTACAAACGGACCAGTTTCACCTAAAAAGAGTCCCACGTGCCATAATTGTCTAGATTCTAGGGAAGAGTCAATGTCCATTTAAACTGACTTTCCCAATTTGATTAGACTTCTGAACTTCAAAAAGAAACCGTTATCCACTCCAACTCTCCCTCTTTAAATTGACTATGCCTTAACTATTTCTTCACTTCTAATTTTCCAGCAGCAAAAAATTATCTCCATCTTCTCTCATCTCTCCTCTACACACATCAATGGAAAACCTATTTGAAAACCCTTCTTCACCATCCAAAGAATCATCACCTACACCTTCGACCACACATTCAACCACACCTATCTCTAAGAAAGGAAGGTTCAAGATGCTTGCTCGTAAGAAAGTCGCTGGCAGTGAACAAATCAAGAAAATAAATGAGCAATTGAAAGCAAGCCAAGCAGAAGAATCCCAAAAATCAAAAGAATCTTTTAAGTCTGCAACTAAGGAGGAAGAAACTGTTTCATCTGAATAAGAACAGGTAACCTCTGGTCTAAATAGTACTTTTGAGGTCATTTCTGAAATGGCTGAAAATTTGGAAAACAAATTTGTTCTGGTTGGTACTATTATTGGGGTAGAGACTACTGAGTCTAAAAGAATTGGTGGTAAAAATAAAAAGAGAGTGACGGTGTTCAAGGAGATTTAAGGGGAAGGGGAAAAGAAGGATTGATTCAATCTTCACCTACTCTTGTTGGGTTGACTGACGAAACATGGGCGATGGTGTTATGGAGTAAGGAATCTGTTGAGGAGAAAGAAAGTTGGAGAGAAGAAGGAGGTAGTGGATTTGGTGGTGCAAGTGCAGCTGAGGGGTTGGTAAGGTTGAGAAAGATGTTCCAAGAACTTATTCCATCTATGAAGGAACCCCTCGAAGAGTTATTGAGAAGGGTGTCTGATAGCTACAATCTAAAGAAGAAGAAAAGTTTAGGAGTTAAAATCCCTAGATTTACTAAGGCACACAAGAAGAGAAATGTTGCCTCTTCTATCCTTATAGAGACTCCTCCTATAAGAGGAAGAGCTACAAGGAGTCAGAGGAAGCAGAGTGAGGCTAAACTTGAAAGAGCCTCAGAAGAAAATAAAAGAAAAGTTGCTGCAAAGGGAAAGAAGAAAGTGAGTGAACCTGTTGATGCAATTGAGATTAAGAAGATGGAACTGGTCCTTCTTGATGAAGACGAGGCAGAGGAGGTGGAGGTTGTGACTCTAAAAGCAAAGAAAAGAAAGAATTCCAAAAAGAAGTCTCTTTCAAAGCCTATTGATGCAGAGGATTCTGCCTTGGCAAAAAGAACTAGGTCTGCCAGGAAATCTAGGAAAGTGCAAGTAGTGGAAGAAGAAGAAAGTGAAGAAGAAGAAGAAGAAACTGATAAGGAACATGACAAACTGGTGAAGTTTGGCAAGACAACAATCTTGAAAGGTAGACTCCTCAGAGACTTGGAGGAGGAAAAAATGGTGATGTTGCTGGAGAAACTAGAGCTTCAGGGTTGGAAGGACATGGTCCTTCAGATGGAAGGAAGACTAGCTGATCATGTCTAAAGCGCACCTCAAAAGAGGTTTGAAACGGTTGTATGCAATAATAGAAACCCAACTAAGAGTCGGGGTCGAATCCATAGAGAGCTAAGATGAGAGTTAGGGGTATATATTTCATTTTGAGCAATTGGATTATCTAGATTGCACTTCCACAATAAAGATTTATTTTGTATTTCTAATGTTACACTAATGATTGCAAAATAAAGAAAGAAGACTACAGATAATTGCTTTTAAGGTTTTTCCAAATGGATAAAAAGCCTAGGGTTATGACCTTGACCTAGGTGGCTGCCTAATGAGATAACGACTTTAATGCTTGTTTTTTGAATTGGGGTGTATTATAGCTCTCAACTCTAAATTACCCACTCACTACCTCTCGGTCAAAGAACGGTTTTGCCTAATTTGGCTTTCTCAAGACCAAGTGGGTATCACGCAAAACAGTTGATAAGAGCTCAAGTCGGATTATTGCTATATCTAGGTTGAACCCTTTAATTGGGTTAATCAATCTCTCAATTGACCCAATTCCTTGTTAGCCTATTTATCCTAGATTAAGTCCTTCTTTCTCAAGTATAGACTAACTCAAATAGGCACGAATCAATGTTTGCAACCATTAATTCTAAAATTGAAGTATGAACTAAGCTAAATAATCAACACCCAATCATAAACAAGCATAAAACTAATCACCCATAAGGTTTACACACTAGGGTTGGATCACATCCCTAGTAAAAATCTAGCTACTCATTATGGGATTTGAAGAAATAAAGATGAAGAGCTAATTAAACTCATAATGGAAGATTAAAATGATGAAATCTTATGTTAAAATACTCAAATAAGATAAAACATCCTAAAATAGCAAAGAGAAACGACTACAACAGCTTTCTATGTTCAAAACCTAACCTAATTTTGTGAAACTCGTCGATTTTTACAAGGCTGAAAATCTCGGACAAAAATGCCCATCGGGAGGTTCTGCGGCCGCACAATTTCATGTGCGGTCCGGAGATTTCTTCATTTGGTTGGAACTGGAGTTCTGCGGCTGCACATTTCTAAACTGCGACCGCGAGGCATTCTTCTGCGGCCACACATTTCTGGAGTGCGGCCACAAGGTAACACTTCTACGGTCCGCACAATTAGGACTGCGGCCGCAAGTCGCTCTTCTACGGTCACACAAATCTTGTGCGGTCCACAATCCACAAAAGTTCCTAGACTTGGTCTTTTTGCATACTCTCTGATCTTTGACCTTAGCCCAGCTTTGCAGCCGCACAATTCATGTGCAGTCTGCACTTTGCACAAATGTATGCTAGATTTTCCTCTTTGTTTGGGGCTGCAGATGGAATTCTACGGTCTGCAATTTCTTCTACGGCCGCAGAATTCCTTCTGCGGACCGCACATTTATGCATCTGCGCTCTTGATTCCCTTGTTCTTAGGATTACCCCCTTTTGAGTCGGATTTCATCTCGGGAGACCAACTTACAACATTCCTGCAATTTTGCACAATTTTATTCGTTTCGGGAACATAATTCAATGCTTTTAGACTAAAAGAAAAGCTAAAAGGCACTAATAAGCCATCAAAATCCCCACTTATCAACTCCCCTAAACTTAAGTCTTTGCTTGTACTCAAGCAAATAAATTTGTTCCCACCTCCAAAAGTTAAGGATCATTCCAGCGACTCAAAGGTAAGCCATCCACACATCAGTTGGACCAACAATTACCTACATTACTCATGTATTATCAACAAGGCGACAAGTTAAACATTCATGCACATATAGTTCTAATGTGACATTTGAGCTTCAAGAATTGACTTTACTCATCAAGGACTCTTGCTCTATCATGTAGGTCATGGTGGACTCAAACTCTTCCTCCTCTATTTTCCATTTTCCTGGCTCATTGAAGAAATTTAGTACTCAATCCAAAGATTTATGAAAGGTTCACTCATCTCTCTCAAGAGAATGTCGCAAGTAGGACTTCAAGTACCATAGGCTTACTCCTCATGTAGATCGCCACTAATGTAAGCTCTCGCGGCCTGAAATCAAGTAGGACTTCTTTCGGGATATAATGAAGGCTTTTGGATTAGGGTTGGATACAGTATGGCTAAGTGGTTACATCTTTCCTTAAGCACTCCATTTTTCATTTCTCAGCTCACACTTTGCCAAATCTTTGAGGCACTTTCTTTTCCTTGGGGGACTAGAGGGACTCAACATCACTCTTTCTTTATCATTACATTCATTATCTTTCTCTTTGATTTATCCATTTTTGGGATCATTACCTCTGTTTGAATCCCTTCAACTTTTCCACTTATTCACTTTTTTTTGCGTTTTTCTTTTTATTCTTTTTTTTCTTGCCTTTCCTTTTCATCATTACCTTGATACCTTTTTCAAGTTCCTCGTCTCTCCCCCAAACTTATGTTATTGGCCATTTATTTCTCAAGAGTGTTAAGGAAATCTTAGGTGCCAAGAGAGGGTCATGAAAAAACGCGTAAAGGCTTGTAACATGGTTATCAAATGAGAAAGGCTCAAGGCTAAAAGGGGTTGACTAGGGATAACATCATTGGTAGGCAATAGAAAAGTCAAACCGGTCAAGGAAAGCCTACAATCACTTCTCATACTAAGTGAAACTTAAGATTTCGCCTTAAAATACATTCGAGGCAAGTTCTAGACCTTTCTCACGGGCACTTGGGCTAGCAACAAGGCATCTCGCCCCTCACGCAACTAGATTCTTAAAGAGGATAGAGTCAAGGGTCCACAATGACCACATTCAAGATTAAAAATCACTATGGTTCAATTAAACCATTCGATGGTTGCCAAAGTCAACACAAAATTCACAAAGTCACTAACTAGAGTTATTTCTTTAAAAAACCTTGTTTCGAACCATAAGCACGTAGTTACTTGTGTTGGTACCAATTGAAGCATGTTTGACTCTTCGACCATGACTTAATTAGGTCATTTTATTCATTACTACTACTATTATTACCTAAACACCAAAAACGAACTCATTTCCTTAAGAAGGTTGTCATGCCATCCATCGTTGGGACGAGTCACCCGGTTCACACAACAACTACCGTTGGAAAGAACCGTGGCATTAAAAAACTAAAGGCTTATTATCTAGTAGAACATAAAAAGAAGCTACTAAATCAAACAAAGAGGCTACTAACTCAAACTAAGAACTAACAAAGGAACAAAAATAAAGAAGCTAATAAACAAAAACTACTGATATATAATGAGAGAAAAAGAGAGAATATATAAGAATAAGAAAGAAAAAGAAAATAATATCAAGTTATTACAGGACAAATGTTGCAGAATATACCAAATATGATCAATAAACTCCACCCCCAAATAAAGATAAGCATTGTCCCCAATGCTTAACAAAATAAGAGTAAAAGAGGGGAAAGAGTGAAGAAAACTCCCTATGGATCCTTGGACATCTCTGTGTCCCCAGCAATGTTACCGCCCTCAGTCTCATCCAACTGAATCTCATCATCCTCAACTCTGGGTATGACTGGGTTGGTGAACATCTGACGCACTGCCTCGGCAGTGTCGACAGCAGAGTTTGGCTCCTCAGACTGGCCAGCTGGTGCCACCGGTGCTGATGGTGTTGCAAGGTCTGGGCCTGAAGGGTGTGGGTCAATCAACATGTCAAAGGGGAGATCTCCGGATGTAGAAATCTTGGTCACCTGTCTCCGGAGCTTGTCCACTGACTTTTTGCTAGCCTGGGACTTCCTCATCTTCTTTACTTTTTTCCCCAGCTCTTCGATCACTGAATCGTGTTGTACCAAGGTAGACATGATGGTGTTCAGGTTCTCAAGGATCTTCTTCAATGTCTCCTCAACTGTCAGGGGAAACTAAGGTGCATGAACAGTAGATTATGCTGCAATAGTGCTGGATAGGTCAAACAACTTTGCAGTTGTTGTCTGCATCTAGTTGTTGAGGCTCGCTAATGTCTGGGAGACTCGCAGCGCAGCAAGTGGAGCAGTAAGCATGGGCACCGGCTTCACAGTCGAGGTGGAAGCTGTGGCAGGAACTGCAGTAGGGACTGAAGATGATGGTGGAGGCATACCTGCGGCACTAGAGGAAGACTCGGCCGTAGTGGATGGATTATCAACTGCCTCTACAACTACCACAGCTAGCTCATCAGACTGGCCTGTGGTGGTAGACGACTGACCTTTTCTCTTTGGGTTGTTTGCATCCATAAGTGAGTACCATGAGAAAGGCTTATTCTGCCTCACCTTTGTATCAAAATCCGTTGGTTCCACCCCCGCATCCGTAAGGTACTCTATAATGGTGTTGGGGTAGGTAGGAAGAGTCATCCTGTCGGGCGATCACTGAGATGTTGGCTGCCATCATGGCACCCATTATTATAGGGTACCCGGCCATCATAGAGGCAGCTAAGACTGCTCGAGGAATTGCAAGTGAGTCTCATTTTGACTCGGGTCCAGTCTGCTGCAGACAAATGATTGCCACCCTTGTGCTTCGAAGCTCAGTGTGCTCCGGTGGATAAGAACCCCAGCGGTGATCCATGGTGGTGGTGGTGGTCCTAGTGCAGCTAGAATCTCCGGTAACCAAGGACGAACAACATCCCCAAGTGCACACTTTTCCAGGTATTCTTTTGTCTCGACATAATCAACGCCCAAGTATGTGTTCAATGTGTGCTGATCAAATCGCACTTTCAGGTTTCGCACTTTTGTCACCTTTGTCCCCTTTTTGATATGTGCCACATTGGCGTAGAATTCCCGGACAAGGTATTCCTTAGCATCTACCACACTTTGGGTAAACCACATCCACCCTTTGCGTTCTCTAAACTGCCTCAGCACGGCCGGGTTGTACCTCTCTAAATCTGTCAGTAAGAACTGTCGCTCAAGTGTTAGCGATCTCGCCGGCCACTGTGTGCGAAAACTAGTGAAAGCTGCTAGGCTGACGAATTTGTCCTCCCAAACCTCTTTCTTCTTTGTCCTTTCAATCCTAGCAGTTGTGGCATCTCCCCCTCTACCATCCTCAGGTATGTCCTGAATGGGTGTATCTTGTGTCATAGAGACTGGTGCTGCTGAAGGCTCAAAAGCCTGACTAGCACTTTTCGATCCCTCGAATGTGCTGTGGGATGAGGACGGCTCGTCCCTAAGTTGAAATCTCCCTGGCAGCCTGGACTGTACTGCCGGTTGTTTCTGAACAGAGGCTAATGTGCCCTCTGATACGTCACTAGACGGGGTGTATGAACTCGTCTCGGAGAGATCTGCACCTCTTCCTCTCACGGTTGTTGTCTTTTTCTGATTTCCTACTGTTGAGCAAGAGGTAAAGCTCTCTTGCCTCGTCCCCCAGAAGTTCACCCCTCTCTTTGGAAGTGTCACTTCTGCCTCTATATCGAACCATTATCTATATCAACCAAAGGCAGTTGTTATTTGCAACTCAATGTTCAGGCATACACAGGAGATATGCAAGTATGCTTGCATGCTAAGGATCTATCGTCCGCACAATTTTACTGTGACAGCAGATAAGGCCTTACGGACCGCACAATTTAGTTTTGCGGACTCAAAACTGAAGTGCGGTCCACACAATTTCACTTGCGACCGCATCTCAGAAACCCAAAATGTGCTAACTCTTTGATGATAGAGAATTGGCTTATGTGCGGCCGCAACATGATTTCTGCGATCCGCACAATTAGACCTGCGGCTGCACATTTGAGTCACAAAGTGTAGACTCTCTGATGACAGTGAATGGGCTGTTCTGGGGCCGCAATGGAAATTCTGCGGTCGGCACAATTTTCTTGCGGCCGCAGACCCCTTCTTCACCAATGAAACCCTAGATCACTTTCTGCGGACCACACAATTAAACCTGCAGCCGCAAAATCAAAACACAAACAATCCATTATTTCTGTCTAGGTTTTGCAATTCTTGTGCAAATTTTGACATGGTAACAACATAAAGGCATGAAAATACATTGACATAGTCCTATAGAACATGTACTAGTTAACCCACTACAGATTTACCCCCACATGAATGCACAATTAAATTTTATTAACAAATGGCCTAAAAATAATCAAAAAGCTACAAATTAAACTAAAAAATGAAAAATTCTAACAAGAAATTTAAGCATACTAGATGTAAATGAGTGCAAGGGATGAGTGATTACAATTGTTGGGCGTGTGGGCATATGATTCACCAAGAAATTTCAATATAGTCAAGATTTTATGCTCAGAGAGGGAAAGGTGTAACAGTTGCCCTGGCCCTCAATTTATACTAGTGATTTTCTAAGGGAAGGAGGAGCGAGTGCCGCCGTATAATGTCAGTTGTGGTCTGCACTCCGTTACCTGGTGAGCTTAAGTTGGTGTCTTGTCTGCGGTCCACAGAATTTTGTGTGCGACCGCAGATTCCTTGTTACAGCCGCAGATTTCCTGTTGCAACCGCAGATTGACCATTTTTCTGACAAACCAAGCTCCTGCACCGATTAATTTTGAACCTTATAATCTTACATAATAATAAAGAAAGTTTAAAGAAAGTTGGCTCTTTATTTGTTTATCTCGCGCTTACTTCAGAGAGTTGACATTTTCACCTTCCATTTGTGCGGTCTGCAAGATAATTGTGCAGCCGCAAAGCACTTTTGCTGCAGCAACTATAAATGTACAGTCTGCACAATTCAATGGCGGTCCGCAAGTGTTGCAACACTTACGCTGATTTCTGTCCACAATTCCTATAAGGCGCACTCATCTCTGTAGCGTACTTAAAATCAAGTTAGCACAAAATAACACCTAACTACAAAAGAGAAAAGGAAAAGAAACATGGGTTGCCTCCCAAGAAGTGCCTGATTTAACTTCGCGGCACGACGCAGAATACCATCAATTGAAATGGATGACCGCCACGACTTGGCCATCTCCAACTCTTCCCAAATAGTATTTCACTTAGTGACCATTGACTTGGAATACTTCATTATTTTTGTTCTTCAAGTCCAATGCGCCAAAAGATGCCGCACCCACAATTTCAAAAGGACCACTTCATTTAGACTTTAATTTCTTGGGAAACATCCTTTACGTTGAGTTGAACAGCAATACGAGATCACCCACCTTGAACTCTTTGTTCGAAATGTAATTGTCATGAAGATATTTTATCTTTTCTTTGTAGAAGGACGAACTTTTGTAAGCATGGTACCGAAATTCAACCAATTCATTCAAATGTGCAACCCTCAAGTTAGTGGCTACATCCCAATCAAGATTTAACTTCTTTAGAGCCCACATAGCCTTGTGCTCAAGTTCCACCGGAAGATGACAAGCTTTTCTGAACATCAACCGGTACGGCGACATTCCGATAGGTGTTTTGCAAGCCGTCCGATAAGCCCATAATGCGTCATCAAGCTTCTTGGACCAATTCGTCCGGTTAGCATTCACTGTTTTGGATAAAATACTCTTTACCTCCCGGTTGGAGACCTCCACTTGATCGCTAGCTTGTGGATGATAGGGAGTTGTGACTTTATGAGTAACACCATACTTGATAAGTAAAGTGTCGAAAGCCTTGTTGCAAAAATGTGACTCCCCATCGCTTATAATAGCCCGCGGAGTACCAAACCTTGTGAAAATATTCTTCTTCAATAACGGCACCACACTTCTCGCTTCATTGTTGGGTAGAGAAACGGCCTCCACCCATTTGGACATATAATCATCGCGACCAAAATGTAGGTGTTTCCACAAGAACTCACAAAAGGACCCATGAAGTCAATACCCCACACATCGAAAATATCAATCTCCAAAATGGTAATGATGGGCATTTCATTTTTCTTTGAGATTTCACCGGCCCTTTGACATTCATCACATCTTTTCACTAAATCACTTGCCTCCTTGTAAAAAGTGGGCCAATAGAAACCACAACTAAGAACTTTGGTTGCCGTTCTCACTCCACCATGATGACCACCATATGGCAAAGAATGACAAGCCCCAAGATTTCACCTTGCTCTTCTTCCAGTATACATCTTCTAATCATCCCATCCGTATAAATCCGAAATAGGTATGGTTCATCCCAATAATAATCTTGACAATCCCATTTGAGCTTCTTCCTTTGGTTTGAAGAGAACTCATCCGGAATGATATCACACATAAGGAAATTTGCTAGATCTGCGAACCATGGCACCTCTTTCATTGAAATAGCCAAGCTTTGCTCATTAGGGAAGGAGTCATTGATTTCAAGGCCATTATGCGGCCTCCCCTCCTCCTCCAAACGAGACAAGTGATCCGCCACTTGATTTTCACTCCCTTTTCTACCTTGGATGTCTATATCAAACACTTGCAACAAAAGCACCCATCTCATCAACCGAGCTTTGGAATCTTTCTTACTCATAAGATAATGAAGCACCACATGATTCATATGGACAATAACTTTTGCACCCATCAAGTACGGGCAGAACTTCTTAATTGCAAACACAATGGCAAGGAGCTCTTTCTCCATAACGGTATAGTTGACTTGGGCACCATTCATGGTCTTACTGGCATAGTATACCGGATGAAAAATCCTGTTGATGCATTTCCCCAAAATAGCCCCAATCGCTACGTCACTTGCATCACATATGAGTTCAAAAGGGACTCTAATTTGGAGCGGTGATGATGGGAGTAGTTGTCAACTTGAACTTTAACAATTCAAAGGTTCTTACTCAATCATCATTGAAGTTAAACTTAGCATCTTTCTCAAGAAGCTTGCACAACGGGTTCACCACCTTAGAAAAATCTTTGATGAAACGCCGGTAAAACCCCGCGTAGCCTAAGAAACTCCGCGCACCCTTCACCGAAGTTGGAGGTGGAAGTTTAGAAATCACATCAATCTTTGCCTTGTCAACTTCAATTCCATTCTTTGATATTTTGTGGCCAAGGACAGTGCCTTCCTCGACCATGAAATGACAGTTCTCCCAGTTGAGCACCAAATTTGTTTCTTCACATCTTGCCAACACTTTATCTAAATTTTTAAGACAATAATCCCAAAGAATATCCAACCACCGAGAATTCATCCATGAAAACTTCAAGGTAGTCTTCCATCATGTTTGTGAAGATAGCCATCGTACACCTTTGAAAAGTCGCCGGTGCATTGCACAAACCAAATGGCATTCACTTGAACACGAAAGTACCATAGGGACATGTAAAGGTTATTTTCTCTTGACCCTCCAGAGCAATAAGGATTTGGTTGTAGCCAAAATACGGCCAATCTATCAAGCATTTGACCTAAGAAAGGAAGTGGAAAATGATCCTTCCTTGTGACTTAATTGAGCTTGCGATAGTCCATACACACTCTTCAACCGGTCACCGTTCTTGTAGGAATCAACTCATTCTTGTCATTGGTGACCACCATCATGCCCCCCTTGTTCGGGACATATTGAACTGGAGAAGACCACAAGCTATCGGAAATGGGGTAGACAACCTCGGCATCCAACCACTAGATAATCTCCTTTTTGACAACTTCTTGCATAGCCTCATTGAGTCTCCTTTGATGTTCAATAGATGGTTTGGTGCCTTCCTCCATGTTGATCTTATGCATGCAAAATATGGGGATTATTCCCTGAATATCCGCCAATGTCCACCCAATAGCCTTCTTTCTCTTTTGGAGCACCGCTAATGTAGAATCTACCTGCACGTTAGTCAAACAAGAGGAAAGAATAATCGGTAAAGTAGAACAAGGGCGAGGAAATTCATACTGAAGATGTGGAGGCAATGGCTTTAACTCCAAGGTAATGAGGTTCTTCAATGGAAGGCTTTGTAGGAAGAGTTGTCCTATTTTTAAGGTCCAAAGATAATTTCTGGGGTGCATAATTGTACGCCCCTATTCCTTGCAAAGAGTTCACACATTTCATGAAGCTATCCATCTCGTCATCATCAAAGTTGAGCAAGACGGCCTCCAACATATCACTAACATTGATTGTGCACTTGTATCATCAACAATAACATCGGTCACCAAGTCCACAAAAGAACACACCTCGTTGCTATTTGGTTGTCGTATGGACTTACACACATGGAAAACCACTTGTTCATCACTCACCCGGAAGGTGAGTTCTAGGGCTTCAACATCACAAAGAGCCTTCCCCATAGAAAGGAAAGGTCTTTCGAGAATAATCGGCACCTCATAATCAATTTCACAATCTAGAAAGACAAAATTCGCCGGAAGAATGAATTTATCAACACGAACAAAAACATCCTCAATCACTCCCAAAGGTCTCTTCATAGTATGATCAGCCATTTGCAATCTCATAGAGGTGGTTCTTGGTTGCCCAATTCCCAAGGTCTTGAAAACTGAATAGGGCATAAATTGATACTTGCCCCAAGATCACAAAGAGTTTATCAAACTTGGCATTTCCAATTGTATAAGGAATCATGAAAGCACCGGGATCCTCCAACTTAGGAGCCATTGAATGCACAATTATACTCACTTGATGAATGACTCTGATTATTTCAAAATTCATTGATCACTTCTTCGTCACGAGATTCTTCATAAACTTTGCATAATCGGGCATTTGTTCCAAAGCTTCAACTAATGGCACATTGATTGAGAGATTCTTCATCATTTTAATGAACTTTTTGAATTGATTCTTGCCATTTTGTTTGGAAAGTCTTTGAGGATATGGAGGTGGGCTTAGGCAATGGTGCCTTAGCCTTTTGCACTACCGACTCCGGCATGTCACTAATGTGATCTCTAGACGGATTCACCTCCTCTTGAGTCTCTTCCACACTATCATCAATACCAATCCAAACTTCATCATTTGATTGCACCACATTGTTCGGGGCGTCTTCTTCTTGTACCACTTGTTCATCATCCACAAGTTGTTTTTGACTTGAGATGGGTGCATTCCCACCTCTTTCACTTTTTGTAGTAACGGTCATGGCATGCCCCGTGTTGTTTCCACCCTTTGGGTTTACCACCGTGTCACTTGGTAGTGCCCTCTTAGGATGAGAATTTAGAGCTTGAGAGATTTGTCCCATTTGAACTTCTAAGTTTCGGATCGATGTGTTGTGTGAGGAAAGTTGGGCATCCGAATCGGCATTCTTTTCCATCATTTTCTTGAACGTGTTCTCAATACGTCCCATCTCATTGTTTGAAGAACTTGGCCATGGAAATGATAAGAAGGCGGGTTGCTCGATTGTTGATACATCGGGGGACCTTTGAAAACCCAACCCTCGATTGCCTTGATTATTGTTCCATCCGCCTTGGTTGTTACCCCCCCCCCCCCA
>MCJB01001614.1:275963-315947 GCA_002018475.1 Nicotiana obtusifolia
CCCCCCCCCCCTGCTCAAACCAATTTCCTTGATTATTTCCACTCTTATTTCCTTGATTGTTGTTGTTATGCCAATTCCCTTGATTTTTTCCACCACTCCAGTTTCTTTGGTTGTTAGAACTCCAATTGCCTTGATTATTTTGAGGTCTCCATTGTTGTTGATTTGGGCTTTGGAAGTTGTTTCGTTGCCCTTGAAAGTTGTTCACATATTGCACCTCCTCTTCTTGTTCATTGTAAGAATCGTCTTGATCAAAATCACTATCCTCTTGCACATAATTCTCCACTCAATGTTGCACTTATGGACCCTTGGTCCTTCTTTTGTTCACCATCATGTTCACTCCCTTCATGGCATTGACTTGCTTAGGATTTTGCACTTCTTGAAGTTGAGCCTTTGCTAATTGATTCATGGTAGTAGTCAATTCGGCAATGGCTTACCCATGGTCATGCAACTCTTTGTGAAGGTGGACCATGTTGGGATCACCTTGTGGAACAGTAGCCCCGGATTGCTATGTCGTTAATGTTTCCGCCATTTCATCTAAAATCTCACACGCCTCCGCATAAGGCGTAGTCATAAAGTTCCCACCGGTAAGTTGATTCACCACACATTGATTAGTTGTGTTGATCCCACGATAGAAAGTTTGTTGAATCATATTCTCTGTCATATCGTTGTTAGGACATTCCCTAACCGTTGTTCTATAGCGTTCCCATATCTCGTGCAGTGGTTCATTTAGCTCTTGCTTGAATGCCAAAATCTCATCCCGAAGTGTAGCCATGTGCCCCGGAGAGAAGAATTTAGAGATAAACGTTTCCGCCAACTCATCCAGAGTGTGAATGGAATGGTTCGGCAAACGTTCCAACCAATCTAAATCTTTCCCCCGTAGAAAGAAGGGAAAAATCCTTAGCCTCGGTGCATCCTCGGAGACTTTTGTTTGTTTGCTCACCCAACAAGTGTCCGCAAACACCGTCAAATGTTTGTATGTATTTTGACTTGGAGCACCGGTGAAGAAACCTCGTTGCTCTAGAAAAGTGAGCATCAAATTGGTGATTTGAAAGTTGCTTGTACTAATACAGGGAGGGACTATTGCACTAGCATATCCTTCATTGGGTAACACCCGATATGGAGCCGTTCGTGGTTGAGGTGGGGGTGGAACGGGGACCTTGTCAAGAGGCACTCGGCCTCTTCTATTGGCTTGAGGTTCAAGAGGAACCTCATCAACTTTATCATCCTCGAAGTCCACATCCCCCAAAGCAATATTTCTGAGCTCATTCTTTGCCATGGTTGTACCTATTATTTATCAAACAAGTTAGTAACACGAAAGGAAAAGAAGATATTCCAAAAACACACCCAAATATATAGCTAACACCGTTTTTAGCTCCCCAGCAACGGCACCAAAAATTGATCGCATCCAAAGCGCACCTCAAAAGAGGTATGAAATAGTCGTATGCAATAATAGAAAAGAAACCCAACTAATAGTCGGGGTCGAATCCACAAAGAGCTAAGATAGGAGTTAGGGGTATAAATTTCAATTTGTGCAATTGGATTATCTAGATTGCAGTTCCACAACAAGGATTTGTTTTGTATTTCTAATGTTACACTAATGATTGCAAAATAAAGAAAGAAGACTAGAGATAATTGTTTTTAAGGTTTTTCCAAATGGATAAAAAGCCTAGGGCTGTGACCTTGACCTAGCTGTCTGCCTAATGGGATAACGACTTTAATGCTTGTTTTGTCAATTGGGATGTATTATAGCTCTCAACTCTAAATTACCCACTCACTACCTCTCAGTCAGAGAATGATTTTGCCCAATTTGGCTTTCTCAAGACCAAATGGGTATCACCCAAAACAGTTGATAAGAGCACAAGTCGTGTTATTGCTATATCTAGGTTGAACCCTTTAATTGGGTTAATCAATCTCTCAATTGACCCAATTCCTTGTTAGCCTAGTTATCTTAGACTAGGTCCATCTTTCTCAAGAAGAGACTAAGTCAAATAGGCATGAATCAATGGTTGCAACCATTAATTCTAACATTGAAGTATGAACTAACCTAAATAATCAACACTCAATCATAAACAAGCATAAAACAAATCACCCATAAGGTTTACACACTAAGGTTGGGTCATACCCCTAGTGAAAATCTAACTACTCATTGTGAGATTTGAAGAAAATAAAGATGAAAAGCTAATTAAACTCATAATGGAAGAATAAAATGATGAAATCTATTGTTAAAATACTCAAATAAGCTAAAATATCCTAAAATAGCAAAGAGAAACAGCTACACCAGCTTTCTATGCTCAAAACTTAATCTAATTTTGTGAAACTCATCTATTTATACAAGGCTAAAAATCTCGGACAAAAATGCCTCTCGGGAGGTTCTGCGGTCGCACAATTACATATGCGGTCTGCAGATTTCTTCATCTGGCAGGAATTGGAGCTCTGCGGCCGCACATTTCTGAACTGCAGCCGCGAGGCATTCTTCTGCGGCCGCGCATTTCTGGAATGCGGCCGCAAGGCAACACTTATGCGATCCGCACAATTAGGATTGCAGCCGCAAAGCACTCTTCTGCGACCGCACAAATCTTGTCCGGTCCGCAATTCACAGAAGCTCCTAGACTTGGTCTTTTTGCATACTCTCTGATCTTTGACTCTTAGCCCAGCTTCGCGGCAACACAATTCATGTGCAGTCCGCACTTTATACAAATGTTTGCTAGATTTTTCCTCTTTGTTAGCGGCTGCTGATGGAATCCTGCAGTCCGCAATTTCTTCTGCAGACCGCACATTTATGCTTCTGGACCCTTTATTGTCTTGTGCTTCGAATTACTCCTTTTTGAGTCGGATTTCATCTTGGGAGACCAACTTCCAGTATTCCTGCAATTTTGCACAGTTTCATTAGTTTCGGGAACATATTTCAATGCTTTTAGACTAAAAGAAAAGTTAAAAGACGCTAATAAGCCGTCAAAAACCCTACTTATCACTAGCCCCAGCAGAAATTGTAGAGTTTATGGATAACTGTGAAATCAAGAATGGCTGGGTCATTAGTGCAGTGAAAGGGGTGACCATGAGCTTTGATGGCAAGGAACTGGGAGAAATTTTAGGGGTACCTGCTGAAGGGTACAATGACTACAAGAAGCTAAAATGGCCAAGCCTAAAAAACCTACCCACTGCCCTTGCCATTACAAGAAAATTCGCTGACAGTGACTTAGAGCTACAACCCAAGGCTGTGTACAAAAGTGAGATGAAGCCTGCCCACAAGCTGCTATTTGAATTTGTCAACAAGGTTTTTCTACCCAGTCAGGAGAGAAGGCACATTGCAACTTTCATGGACCTGGTCCTTATGGAGTGCCTGGATAGTTGAAGGCAAATCAACTGGCCAAGGTTTTTCATCCAACTCCTTGATAGGGTACTCACTGTCACCAAAACTCATGCTATGCCATATAGGTTCATTCTCACTGTTATGCTTGCTCAATTCAAGGTTCCCCTCAAGAAATGAGACGTTAGAACAAGCAAAGATCACTTTGGGGCTAACACCTTGACTGCATGTGACTATGAAGTCCGTACTGCTCCCAAAGAACCTGGTTCATCCAAGAGGGTGCCTATGAATAGCAAAGTGAGAGCCTTGGTGTAGGAGAGTGGGGCTAAGGATCTTGAGATTGAGAGGCTGAAGAAGAGGCTGGCTGAAGTAGAAACTGAGAGGGATGCTCTCAGAACTGATGTTGCAAAAGAAAAAGAAAAGAATGAAGACGTTATTCATGACATGTTGAAGCTGCTTTAGGCCAGAAACCAAGAACCTGGTTCTTCCCAGCCTTATACCCTTTCTAGCCTAATTAGAAAACCAATGACCCGAATGGGATATCTTTTTGTCTTTTTGCTCATGATGCAGTACTTTATTTCTTTATATGCTTTGTGGATGACTCTTATCAATGATAATCACAACTTTTTGCTCCAATTGTTTGTTGATGCTTCTTAGATGGCTAATATCCTCAGATTGATAAGGGATACTTGACTCCATGATTGCATTTGACATAGCCTTTGAAACATGTTTCATGCTTATGAAAAGCACAGAGTTTGTCATTATAAAAAAGGAGGAATTTGTTGGTGTAAGTAAGTTTTGATGATTGACAAAAGAAATACATACATGAACCAGGTCCATACACAGTATACACAGGGCACAGGCAGATTCAAGCACAAGGCATGCAAGTGAAGAAGATAAGCATACGTGGTTAAATCTGATATCTCCTGAACGAAAAGGTTGCATAATTGATAAGGAATAGGACTCATTACTTGAAGAAAACTCTATTCTAGATAAGAGAGGAGTTAGAAGTTGAAGATAACAAGAACTATTCCACCAAGGAGGATTATAGCATTAGAACTCTAGTTATTTCTTATTCTACTAACTCTATATATTCGTTCTCTTTTACAGCACAAACGCTGAAGTTATGCAATAATTAAGAGCAAAATAGCAAGGCATTTTGTAAGCAATTCCTGTGTGATTCAAGTGTGTGAACCTGAAGCTACATGAACCAGATAGAAGAACTAGTTCCAAATGTCTGTCTTTTATTCTATTTCATTGTAGTAGAGCTTTTGAGATGTATCTTTAAGCTTTCTCTAGAAGCATTTGTACTAGGTACTCTGAGTGTATTGTTCAGGTTAGGTTTAATTTGAAATTGTCGCAGTACTCTGAGTGTATTGTTCAGGTTAGATTTAATTTGAAATTGTCGCAACATCCTGAGGCTGGTAGCCACAAAGGGTTGGAGGTAATCCTTAGGTTTACAAGAGTTTTGTAAATGCTGTTTTTGGCTCAGTGATTTAGTGAAGTGTTGGAAAAAATCCTACTGGGTAGTAGGTCGTGGTTTTTTCACCTTTTGAGCCAAGTGTTTTCCACGTAAAAATACTTGTGTTCTTTACTTTCTGCATTTATTATCCCGCAACTGTAGTGTAAGGAACACATAGAAGAACCAAGTCCTTCTATAATCTGTGCATGCGAAAAATTGGACACCACACAAATCACCCCACTCTTGTGTGGTATTGAAGTATTAAAATATCATACTCACATATTTCAATTTTATAAGATTTATTGTTGTATAGGGTAAAATTAGTCCATAGTAAATAATCAAATGATAGCACGCCACGTAGAACTGAAGACAGGTAAAAGGCGAATCATGTGACAACTAATAACGGGAGCAACATCTGCAGTTGGTATCGGATAAAACCCAAGAAGAGCTTGGCCAAAGGGAGCAGTTCAAATGTTTGTCATCGGATAGCATTCAATGAGGAATATTCTTTAACATTAAATGGCAGTTGTTGCAGAACATATTTGCATTCATGGCCTGCCATTACATATTCATCAATTGCACCTTGTATTGTCATTTAAAAGGGGCTTGATCCTAGGATTTTGTTTTCCTATGTATAGCTATAAATAGTAGGCTCAACAGCCATTGTTACAGAGAAAATTCTCGGCAAAACTTATATTATATTCCATTCTCAAGCTCAATCAAATAACTTTATTTGTTCTTTTACATTCTTCTTATTTATGTCCTCGGATCCATTGCTCTTGGAGCCAAGCTTGTCATTTCTTTCAATTTTAACCGATAAGTCTTATTTTCAATCTTGTTTATTTATTATTTTTGGATCAAATCAGTTTGCTTGTTCATAAATCACGTAACAAATTCAACTGCATTGTTTTACGGATAAACACCGTGAAGTTACCAAATTTCCTTTAGGGGCATAAGTTAAAGGGAGTAGTACTCTGTGTATTAGTCTAGCGTTCTTCACAAAATGCCCGGTAACATTGTGCTAACAATAACAATTTTTGTATTATTAAGAGCTATAAAAAGACAGAGGATCATCGTGTTTTTCGACAGACACAATATGTTAATGTAACAAACGACAAATTTCAATTTGATGGGAAAATATAATAAAGTAAAAGTTAAAAAGAAGCCAGAAGCGCTTTGTGGTAGGAAGAAGCTGTTGACATCTGGCCATACCTTGCCTGAAGAGTAGGCAAATTAAGAACAAGTGAGTAATAAGAGAGCAAGCAAGATTCACAATTTAGGATCACAAGCTTTCCATGACATAACATTCAAGTCAATTCACCAACAAATAACTTAGGGGTCTTTTGGTTCACGAAATAGTTATACAGAGATTATAATATATAAAACCAATCTTTTATGTGAAGAATAGCAAAAACATAATTTGTTATACAATGAATAATAATATACTTCATCCGTTCATTTTATTTGTCCGGTATTAACTTTGCATACCCCTTAAGAAATAATAAATGAAGTGCATAATTTTGATACTCATATTAATTGATGCATATTTTTAAGGGTTTGAGAAAATGATTTAAAATGAGTAATTAATGTTGTGAGTATAACAGAAAAAAAAAATCGTCTCCACTTGATATGCTAAAAGTGACAAGTAAAAGTAAAAATCTATTTGTAGAATATTGGACAAGTAAAAGCGAACGAAGGGAGTAGTAATTTTACATTATTATGTGTTGACTACTTTAAGAATCTTTTTTCATTAGTTACTTTCATTCATATATTTTTAATGCACGTACTTTTATGAAGAATTAACCTAAATAGTCGCTCACCCAATCAATTAAACTATAAATAATTAGCAAAATGTATAATATGTATATAATCGTATATAATTAATGTATAATCTATATATATCAGCTAGAAAAAATAAATAGTAAACCTGCCAATTATATGTGGAGCGATCCTTTTTTTATTTCACATTCAAACTCACACAAAATAATGCACATATTCTCGCACTAACTTGTAGTTACTATTACAGAGTTTAGTAATCTAGATTAAACGTTGTATTAAGTTTACAATTATAGGTTTTCTCTTGTATGACAAACTAAACTTAGTGTAATTGCTTAAGTAAAACTTTATGTTAACATTATTTTTATTAATGCGGCAAACAAAACGATCATAAAGTAACCTTAACACAATTAAAAAAGCTAATTACGTAAATTCTTTAAAAAACCTATCCGCAACCACCAAACCGAATACCCCTTTACCATTCATAAAGTAACCTTAACACAATTAAAAACTCACCGAACGTCTTAAATTTTCTATCAAATATTTTAGTTGTCTCAATCAAACATTACAATCTCCTATCTATAAGAGCATATAAATAGAGGTGGTTGCGTGCCACTTACCTATCTATATATAACTATGTCGATTGCGATTTGTGTGTGTCAGTTTCACCTTCTTCTTAATAACGACACCAGCCATACCAAATACTATGTCTAGTGGTTCAATTCACCATTCAGAATCGAAACAAAAAGAATCCCTTTTAAAATTTCAAAAAATATTGCACCTAAATCCATACACTTATTTTATAGTGTATATAAATATAGCATTCAACTGCATGCATTGCTAAAGTAATCCCCACTTCCCCACCATCCCTCACTCTTCCCAAGTAGTAACTCAGAAGCCCAACTTTTTTTTCTCCCCAATAATCATTTGAAAGGCAGAGTAATGACTTAAAAAAGCTCCACGCTCTGCTAAAATAGGCCGGCTTTATTTGTACCCCAACAGTATTCTTGACTTACAAACAAGAAACGAACATTTTTCTAGTGTCTGTCGCCTGCAAACTTATACCTCTACCTTCCATTTGTCTCCTTCTTTATACCTGTTCCTCTTTCGAGTACTTCTATATTGACAGTACTCAACCTTTTACTAGTAAAAAAATGGAAAGAAAAATTGTGAGGGAAAGCGAAGAGATTGTTCTTCTCAAAGAAGAAGAAGAGGAATTAGAAGAAGAAGAAGAAGAAGAAGAAGAAGCATTATCTCTGTGTGATCTTCCAAACAATGAAGAGAAGCAAACGAAGAAAGAAGTATCTGGGGTTAGTGAATTAGTCCAAGAAGACTTTGATTTTGGTGGTAATTTGTTGGAAGAATCAGAAATGTGTACGGCAGATGAAGTTTTTTACCAAGGCCAAATTTTGCCACTACGTCATTCAATTAGTTTGCCAAATGATAGCCGTAATAGTAGTACTATTCGGTTCATGTCAAGGTCAGAGTCGATGGAGGAACATTGTCACTACACAAATTCAAGCAGTAGAAGTAGCAGTATTCGAAGCCAACGTTCATCTAGCAGTGGTAGTTCTTCAAATATTAGCACTCCAATATGTTCTAAATACAAGCCTAGAATTCGAAATCAATTCCATTCACATCCTAGTCCGACACCCCAGGTTCGATTTTCAAAGGTTGTCCAATCCAACGTTAATAATTCAAGTCGAAAATCGACATTGTGGAGTGTTTTCCGTGTTGGTCTAGTGACAACACCGGAAATTGCATTACAAGATCTTAAAAGTCGAAGCAACAAGGATTATTCGGGAAGTCGAAATAGCACGAGCAGTAGCAGCAGCGGCATGAGTAATTATGACAATAAGATGAGATCAATTATAGTAAGCAAGAAAAGGAAACAGAGGTTTCTTCTTGGTAGCTGCAAATGTTCAGCAAATGCAGTAGAAACAGTTCCTTCAAATGTTGTGATCATGAACAAGAACAGTATAATTACCAAAACAAAGAAGGCGACAGAGGTCAATGAACATGAAGATAAGAAGGATGTAACAGAGAACATGAAAGTGACAAAAAAGCAATCAGTGTCACGTCATCGAACGTTTGAATGGTTAAAGCAACTTTCACTAGAAGGTCCAGCTGATGAAACATAAAGATCATTTCAAAGTGTTACGCATGCTTAGTTTGGTTTTATTATACTACCTTTTCTTTTTCTTCTTTATTGATGTAATGTAACTTTATTGTTACGTGCTTAATTAGATTGGTTTTTTGTTGTTG
Source organism: Nicotiana obtusifolia (assembly GCA_002018475.1). NCBI lineage: Eukaryota > Viridiplantae > Streptophyta > Magnoliopsida > Solanales > Solanaceae > Nicotiana > Nicotiana obtusifolia. The sequence goes on from MCJB01001614.1 coordinate 284,774, forward strand.
CTTTTGAGTAGTGTATTCGTGAAGTTGATTAACTGGGAATTGGTTGAAGTAATTGACGACGCAATTGTAATGTAAGAAAGAGCTAAAACTAAGATGTTTGATGTGAATTGTGACTAAATAATGACCCTTCTTTTTTTCTTCTTTTTTTCTGTTTGAGTAAATTAATAATTGAAGAAGGGAGCAGTAATGAGTGGAAAGCTGCGAGTATTGTGAATAGAGATGGGAATTTTGTGGCGTGGATGATGTTATTGCTCGTCATGATTAAAGTGTGAACTTTTGTGAAATCTTTTACTACTTTGGGGAATTTTTATCTCCATTCTTTCTGGTCTATTTCAAAATTTTCTACAATCACGAGACCGATATAAGTACTCCTTCAGTTTATTTTTACTTGTCTAGTATTTTAAAAATAAATGTTCACTTTTATTTGTTATTTTTAGTATATCAAGAGAAGATAAAAAAAATTTCCTTGTTATATTTACAGTATTAATTACTCATTTGAAATCATTTTTTCAAATCAGTTAAAATATGCATCAATTAATATGAGTAATTGGGTATCATGATAAATTATATACTTCATTTATTATTTCTTAAGGGATGTACAAAGTCCATAGTAGACAAGTAAAAGTGAACGGAGGGAGTACTTGGGTATGGGTAAACCATAGATGTCAAGTTTGGTATCCAAGAACACATGATACTCCCTTCGTTTCAATTTAGTAAGGTAGTTTGAATCAGCATTGAGTTTAAGAAAAAGAAGAAGGCTTTTAAAATGTTACAACCCGTAAATTCGTACATTAGAATACGTTGTGAAGCAGTTTTCATATAAGGACCTAAGAACTCGATAAATAGTTCAAAAGTTAAGAAAAAGGGGAAAAGGTGTCGCATAGCTGGATAGGCGACCGCAAAGCACAAATGCGGACCGCATATCCAACACCAGGATCGCAAACTGAAACAGATTTCTGGGCTGAAATTGTGTCAAAAATGCGGCCAGATCTTCCATCACATAATGGAACAGAGTTCTGGGCTGGACTCGCGTCAGAAATGCGACCAGTTTGCGGTCGCATTGTTGAAAATGCGAACCACAAATCTGGCCCTTCTGCGTCGCATAATGCAACAGATTTCTGGGTCGAGATTTGCGACCAGAATGCGAACCGCATGTCCTGTTTGCGGCGGATATGCAACCTCAAACCTGAAAAAGTCAGACACGCGTGCCACTTATTGACAGACCTATAAAAAGGACCCAAACCCGTTCCTTCTTCATTTTTTTGAACTTAAACATAGTAGAAGGCCCCCAAACGACCCCTCTCAAAGCCCCACACCAACACAACCAATTTCTTCTCTTCCAAGCTCTAAATTGAAGAAGGAATCAAGGAATTGAAGAACTAAACATGAACCCTAGCTGAATTTTTCCCCTTCTTCGAACCCACATTGAGGGCAAGACCTAGAATCTGAGGAATCGACGGAGAAGGCTAGGAATTCACATGCAAGGTAAGTTATTACTCCCTTTCATGTAATTTTCCCTTGGGCATTCATGATATATAGTTGTATGCCTGTAAAGACTCATGGGAGGGTGGTCGGAAATCAAGAATTCAAGATAAACACTGCTAAGCGGAATGGGTCACGATTATTATGGGTTGTAAATGAGTTGCATGTGTTACAAATACGTTTGATAAGGATTAAAGGAGAAAGGGGTGTGGGGAGGCACCATGCAAAACTAGGGGATTGTGATTTATGATAATTATGATGCTTAGTGAGTAATGGGTGAATTGTTCCTTAATTGTAGACTAAGGAATCGTAGCCATTGCGTAGCTTGAGAACTGGTGCAGCATATACCAGGTATGTAAGACCATACCGTTCTTTATTTTGCACGACTCCTATTGAATACAATGCTATGAACGAGCCCCAAAAGAATACTCTATTCCTGGAAGTTAGGATTACTTGTATTGTTTCCCTCTAAGGAAGAATTGCTCTTGTTGTTATGATATTAATGTTGATGGTATTCCGTGAGTATTATAAGGTTCATGTTAAAGAGACATTCTTAATTACATGTAGAAAAGAGGGTAATAGTCGTATGTCACTAAAAAGGGTTTGAAACACGTTTTATGAATGAGCATGCAATGTATTATAAATATGTAATTTAATTCTTATGACCGCGCCTAATGAAGGCCGGGTATGTTATGAAAACGCCTAGTACGGCCGGGTAAGATATGCTATGATATGATGATGATGAGCCCACAGAGGCATATGATGATGATGAGCCTACAGAGGCATATGATGATGATGAGCCCACAGAGGCGTATGATGATGATGAGCCCATGGAGGCGTATGTAATTGTATGAGGTAACGATTATGTGAACATATACGTTAACAATAAATGTATATGAAAATGGCAAGCCCACAGAGGCGTGAATATAAGGCGAAGATAATGATAATAAACATGTATACGATAATGTTATAAGAGTTATGTGTATAGACATGAGCACTACGAATAGGTCATGGTTAGCTGCCCTCAGAGGCAATTCACTTATTACAGGTTACATGTTTCTATCTTGATGCTTATACTATCGTTCTTATATTATGTTTTCCTGTCATACATACTCAGTACATTATCCGTATTGACGTCCTTTATTGTGGACGCTACATGTCGTGCTGTAGGTCCTAATAGACTGATAGACGGAGCTCCCCCACAGCAGTAGGCTATCCGGATTCAGCAGATATTAGCAAGATTCATCTTTCGGACTTGCTACAGCCTTGGTATGCACCTTGTGTAGATATGTTGGGCATGTCGGGGCCCTGTTCCGACATAGGTTGCTTAATGTATGTTCTTGTAGAGGCTCATAGACAAATGTTAATGTATGTATAGACCAGTGTTGGGTTGACTCATGTACAGTCGTATGGCCTCGTCGGCATATGTATCATGTTGTATAGTTTTGCACTGTAGCCCCATTGGCACACTATGTATATAAGTATGTTTATGTCATGGTATGACGTTTCAGCCCAATGTGATGTTGTTCGAAATTGCATGCATATGACTGGCTTTGTAGATAACAAAGAAAGTAAGATAGCAGATATGAGGGGTACGCCGGCGCTCTGCAAGCAGGGTCCGGTGCCATGTCGCGACCCTCCGGTTGGGTCGTGACATAAAACTTGCTGTCTTAAAAGTTAAAGGGGTAAAAACTGTGGGACTATGACATTTGTGTGGTTATAAAAGCTTTTCATTAAGGGTAAAATGGGTAAAATGAAGAGTTTAAAGTTGAATTATTTCCAAATTTAGAAATGTGTCGTTTATTTTGAAATAGACTAAAAAGGAAAATACCTCATCTAATTTGAAACGAAGGGAGTAATATTTAATTCCCGTAACTTTTTCATATTGTAATTTATTTTGAAAATATAAATAAGAAGAAAATCATAAAATTTATTATTTAAATTCTAACGCGGTGAATGCTCAATGGTCAAAAATGAAAATTGAGATATTTCATTGAAGCTCAACAAACAATATTATTAAATGTACAACCACCGCGGAATAGCACTAAAGGCTTAAAGAAGACAACAGAAGAGCAAAGGAGCATTATAAATTGTTTAGTAGCTGGAGACTATATATATCGATTGTCCTATGATATATTTGAATAGGTCTGTCGTCAAATTAATCACTGAATGCCGAAATCACATTCTTGTTTTTTGGCTGTAGGGGCGGTCGAAAGGGAGTACGTTGTGATATTTTACTACTTATTCCATAAACATTCTCTAATCATTTAAAAAGTATACGAAAGCCAATTTCATAAAACACTACTACCTAACAATAATAATAAAATATTCGCAAAGAGGAACATTCATATTTTGCTAGTTGCTATAAAGTTAGAAAACATGATATCCAAAGTTGATGAAATATAATTTATGATGTATATCAAAGAGAGAGGAAATTTTACTATGACTAATCTTAATACTCATAATGTTTATATTTTTCGATGAAAGAGATGTATCAACAAAGCTACAGAAAAGAGCATCTTAATCCTATTTTTATAAGCTTTTGTAAGGAAATATATAGCAATCTTCATTCTTGAGGCCTATATCACCTATCTCCCTGAAACTTCACTTCTGAAGCTTTTGGGCCGTGAAACTGACATGGCGGCCCTTCGCTTTTATAGGCCTGGGTTTACGGTTGTCTGGGCCAAACCTACACAGTTTGTGTTTCTTTTTTATTTTGAAACGAAATATGGCCTTAAAATTAGTTCTTCAACGGTTCAGTAGTAAAATGCTATATAAAGAGAATTTTACACTACAAGAAATTAGATCAAGATTTTCTTTTCACTTTTATATCCAGTTTATATGGTTAAAAAGAACATTCTTTTACATTTGCTTTTTGCAGCTTTCCAAAAATAACTCTAATAGAAACTAAAGGAGCTTAACTTAGCTGACATTATTTTTTTGTGATATAGATATAAAAAAGGGTTTTGAAATTTTTAGAGTTTTAGTATATTTGTTAAAAACTTTTTGATCTAACTCCAAACAGAATAATATTCCATTCAAATGGGCCAAAATTTTCAGCCAGAAGACATCTTTGGCCATTTAAATATTTCTTAAGAAAATAAAGTTGGTATGTTCTCTCTACTGGTTGTTGTGGATCCTATCCTCCCTCGTTCGTCCTTTTCATATTTTGGGAGGTTGATCATAAAGACCGAAAGTACGGGCAAATTACTTTTCAGTAATTTGACTTTGGAGAAAAGAAATAAATTAAAGCATTCCACACATTATGAGTTTATTCTTAATTTATTGATGAGGGAAAATCTAATACTTCTTGTTTGGAGAAAACACAAGGAGCTGGTCACTAGATTGATTGAGCTCTTTGTTACACGTTATTGTGAATCTTAGAATATTGATTGAGACTCGGGTTCAGATTAATTCAAGTTTAACTTCTCCACGATGGTATAAAAAATTACTCTTTATTAAGCAATTATATACAGACATTTATGTAAAATATTAATTGATAATCTGATAAAAATAATAATTGATTAATAAGTTAGACTATATTAATGATGTAGGAAAGAATCTTTACATTGTCTAATATTCAGTGAGACCAAAATATAGAAGCATATCATTACATCACAGATGCACGTCAAAAAAAAAAAAAAAACCAATAACAATAATACGATGGATGCAGTACATTCATTAACCATAGAGCAAATGAATTATTAAGATGGTCCATTAAATTCTTACTAAATAATCAATTAGATAAGATGACACACTAATATATATCCAAATTAATCGATGACTATAATTTCCTTCAGCTGCTAAAAGTGAAGGGGCATCTTCATCCCCTTAATTCTATGGGGCTATTCAAGAAAAAAGATAGAATATTCTAAAAGCAAAAAGTTAAATATATCTTCGAGTTAATAACCTAGAACAGGATCCGTCAATTTATTGTAATTTCCTTCAGTTGTCTGATAGGGAAGGGGAAATCATTCATTTCTCGTTTGTATGTCGTTGGGGATATCGATCGTGTCATATGTTGTACATGTATCAAATTAAATATCATAAGTACTTTGACATCACCCATTTCCTAACCACTGTCCTGTGTCATGTCTATCGAGCCACTTCTTAGTGGTGTTGCATCATATAAAATCCACCCAGGTGTTGAACCTTCTATTAGTTGAAATTTTCTTCTTTTTTTTTTTTTTTTTTTTAATTATACTTTACTGTCTCAAATTATCTTTAAGATTAACTAAAACCCGATTGAACTTATTTTAATATATTAAATTTATTAAGTCAACAATAGTACATGAAAATTTTAAGTTTATAGCAGCGATCAGATTTTCATATATAATCTCGCTTCGATGTTTATGGATGTAACCTTATGATACTAATTGTTGTTATCTCTTTGTCAATTAACATATGGATGCATTCTTACTAATTATCATTGTGTAGTACAAATAATATAACAAGTCAAGACAATAACCGAAAAAGAAAACTCTACTTCTCACTCTATATTGGAATTGGCTATATAAATTCCCAATGTCTATATAGCTACATTTAAATTTGACTTAATCTAATATTACAAGAAATTAAATATCTAGCACCACAATTTTAAGTTCAACGAGAGAGGCTTCACACCATGGTGTATATACAATCGCATAATGTGGTAGCTGCTCAATTTTTCCAGCACGCGTAATTCTCGTGGGTCACGAGTCACGACATTGTTCTACTAGTCGAGTCTCTAGTCCTTTTTTTCTTCCTTTTGAAAAGAAAAAGTCTCAAGTCTTTATTCCAAGTTCCAACGTAGAGAAGAAGAACCGCTTACCAATAAATACGATAGTCTTGTTTCTTTTTCTGAATTTTCTTCAACAACCCCTCTCAGTCTATTCCAAGCAGTTGAGCATACCAGTCTGAGAGATGTTAAGCTCCTGCTTAAGAAGCTGCTTTGGTGGGGGCGATGGTGATGGTCTTATGTGGCACATGGACTTGAAACCACATGCCACGGGTGACTATTCAGTTGCAGTGGTTCAGGCCAATTCATTGCTTGAAGACCAGGGTCAAGTATTTACAACCCCTTCTGCTACTTATGTTGGTGTTTATGATGGTCACGGTGGCCCTCAAGCTTCTCGTTTCATTAACAACAACCTCTTCCCTTATCTCCAAAGTAACTCTAATCTCCCTCTTTATACTACTGTACTATCAAAGTTTGAGTTTTTCAGTCAGTCTTGCAGGACCTTTACTATTTTCTTGTCTGTCACATAGCTCCAATATAATAGTAACAAAAGTATGCTTGTTCCATTTTTCTGTTTTGTTTCTAACCTAGTAGTATAATTTTTCTAACACCTTGATTGTTGGGTTCTCTTCTAGTACTTTCCATTTTTATTTTTGTTTTGTATTATGTTGGCCTGAGATGAATATAAATGGCGAGTATTTATTTTGTATAACCGACCCCAACTTGTTTGGGACTGAAGAGTGGTTGTTGTTGCTTGATTTTTGGATTCTGTGGTGATTTTACTAATGTTAAAATATCATAAGATTGAGGGCTATGTTTGCTCGGGCTCTTCAGAAATGCGAGTGTGGGTCGGATCATCCAAGAGTAGTGCATTTTTCAAGGATGCGGCACGGGCGCGGCAACATTTTTGAAGAGTCCGAGCAACATAGATTGAGGGGATTCTTTGATGAAACTGACTAACTTGCTCATATGTAGAGTGGAAGAGAAAAAGGAAATGAGCTTGTTCAAATTGTAGAAAGGTTCAATTTTTGAATGTCTGCATTAATGTTGTTAGAGATATTGGAAATTTCTTCAATTGTTTTTCATTTCCTTACTTTGGATATTGTAGAGATTGCATTGGAAGAAGGAGGATTATCTGAGGATGTGATCAGGAAAGCATTTGATGCCATTGAGGAGGGTTTCTTGCATTTAGTGAAGCAGTCTTGGCTTGGTCAGCCTCAGATTGCTTCTGTGGGATCTTGTTGTCTTGTTGGGGCGATTTCAAAAGATAAAATGTATGTGGCAAATCTTGGGGACTCCAGGGCAGTGCTCGGCAGGAGAGTGGCAACTGGCGAGACTGGTGATTCAGCAACAGTTGTGGCAGAACGTTTGTCTGTAGATCATAACGTTGGGGTTGAGGAGGTAAGGAAAGAGGTAGAGGCACTGCATCCCGATGATTCTCACGTTGTTGTCTACACTCGAGGGGTTTGGAGAATCAAGGGTATAATTCAGGTATCTCACTAGTTTTGATTACTCTTCTAACTTATTCATGGTTCTTAAATTTGTTTATTAGACTTCCTGGTATTCTGCTAGTTATCTTGAATGAACATAAACTGTGTCAATTGCAAGTAGACTACTATACCAATCATGAATCTTTCCATCTGTTCCTCTCTTTCCCTCTATATGCTCTTTTTTGTTTTTCCTTGATACATAGTTTTGAACACCATATCTTTGGACACAAAGGTGAGGATAGGATTGGAGTTAAGAAGGGGAGAGTGGAGATAGTAATAATCGATACATCCTTTTTAGACCTCTAGCAGTAGTGAATCGGACCTCCAAATGATGAAGACTAGTTAGTCCTTTGGGATATGCTGTATTTACATAGTTGATATGACTAGGTAGTTTCTACTCAATCTAAAAGACATGGTGGAGCTTGGAAGGAGAAAATGGTCAGAGCTCTTTTCATTCTCGCAATTCTCACTTTCCATTAAGTTTAGAATAGGCCATCTGCAATTACCTGTTAATGGTCTAGATACGTTAAAAGTCTTTCTTGAGTGCCTCTTTTCGGTTTTGGCATCAAATCTGCTTTCTTCTGCTGTTTTGGAGGTTATAGACCATGTGTAACAATTCTCTTTTAGCTTCTAATCCTATCACATTATATCCTTATCAAAATCTAGTCACATCATGTGCGGATTATGTTGGTGCACTTGTAGCAAGTTGATCATGCCTTTTAAACACGTTGTATTTCAAGTTCTTACTGAGTGACTCTTTTGGTTTTGGCAATAAATATGCTTGTATCTGCTACTTTGAAGGTCTTAGACCTTGGGTAGAATTGATTTTTCCATTTCAGTCTAGTAGAAGACATCTCCATTTAGTACTTCAGGCAGTGTCAAGACTGATCGATTGCACATATGAGATTCAAATCAAACCCCAATTTGTTGCAGCTGTAGTAATTTCATTCTTATTTACAGACACAAAGGAGTCTCATTTCCCGTCTAGTCTTTAGCTCTTAACCACTTTATAGCAAATTTTTTTGTAGCTAAAATTTGTAGCAGAGGTTACATAGTGCTGAATGCTGATCTTGCCATCTTGGATCTTTCATTTTAATATAAAGTTTGAAACTGACAATTTTTATTAAAAGCTTGCAAACAGCCAATTTCAGGGAGTATCCTATGGTTTGACAAAATCCATCTAATGTTGCCTATTGGCCTGAACCAGGTCTCTAGATCAATTGGAGATGTCTATCTGAAGAAACCTGAGTTTAGCAGAGATCCTCTCTTCATACAATATGGATATCCTATTCCTTTAAAAAGAGCTGTAATGTCAGCAGAGCCTTCTATATTGATCCGGAAGATAAGACCAGAAGACTTATTTTTGATATTTGCATCAGATGGCCTATGGGAGCAACTGAGCGACGAAGCAGCTGTTGACATTGTTCTGAAGAATCCTAGAATTGTGAGTACCGACCCTCATGTTCTATACAGTTCTATAATTTCTGGAAACAGTATTCTCTTATTATAACAACTCTCGTTGAAGCAATTTTGTGATCAAACCCATCCATGTTGAACATAATTAACTGACGAATAAGATAGTGATACTTTCTTTCCATTTCTACAGGGAATAGCAAAACGATTAGTGAGAGCTGCTCTTGAGGAGGCTGCAAAAAAGAGAGAAATGAGATATGAGGAAATCAAACGACTAGAGAAGGGCGCCAGACGGCATATTCACGATGATATAACAGTTATTGTTATATATTTGGATCGGCAGGACATGCCCACAAATGCTAGATTGAACATTGTTAAGGGCACAAGCGTCCCTGTCGACATATACTCTCTGAACTCCGGTCATCAAGGAGAAAACACATCTTCTGTTTCCCCATGAACAATAGCTAGTACATGTACACGGTATACCATCTTGTAAATACATCGCCTTGGAATTGGAGAGTTTTTCCACTGTACTTTTAGATATAAATCAGAAGGACCAACCATGTACATATACCTTGATGTACATGTAACTTCTGTATTGGAGTTGATAGGACTAAGCTGATGACACAGCTCGGCCTTCCACTTTGGTTTTTGACTCTGTCGTCGAAAAAGCTATATGTTGTACTTTCCTGGAAATTACACTAAAACTGCATGTTGAAAGTTCATAGATAAAATGAAATTACAGTTTCTTCTCTATTTGAACATTCCATGCTTTATTTGAGAATCTTATCCGTTGATAGACAAATCTATGGTTAACAGATTGCAAGGATAAATAAATTACACATTTTCATTAAAGGAAATAGAGTTGGTGATCCTCAGTTTAGTAGGCCCAGGATCCCAGTTTCCGAGGTAAAAACAAGAGTTCCTTTCATAGGGCGTCATTTACGCACATGGCTGAAAAAAGGCCCCAAATACCAAGGAATTTGGGCCAAAATTGAATGATTTGCACAAATTGGATGATTTGGGGCCAGTGTTTATAATTTTGTTCCGGTTTAAGGAAGTCTTGCAAAAGTAGCCTTTGTACTACATAACCGGAAGAATGAAATAATTACATTTATTCAATTGGTACTATCTCACTCTACCTATCTTAAAATATTTTTCTTAAAATGTGCGCACATTTTTTAAAGATAATGTAGGATCGAAAAGTAGGCCAAATACATCAACCCCAAGAACTTGACAAAAAATTCATTTGGCACTTCATCTTATTGAACACTTGCTGTGACTCAGAGTGTGCTCATTAGACCCTTTCATTACTAGCTCGTAAACAAATAGATCGCATGAACTTCACGCTCCATCTCATGGCTTTTAAGTTTTAAAAAAGCATTTTAGGCCAAAAAAGAAAAAAAAAAAATACCCTCGTCGCCGCCGTCTCTACTTCTCCTCCACCAGCTAAGCCACCCTCCATATAAAGAGTACTATTGATTGATAAATCCTCCTATCAAATAAATTCGAATGATGTTTTTGACCAAAATTGTATAATGCATCTAAAAGTCTTTGGAAAAAATTGGGGGAAAAAAGAGACAACCAAACTCATTTTTATTGGTTGGACTTTTTCTTCATGCTTATTGCACGATGTCCATTACTCTTATCATTATTCCGACGAAAGTGCTATGAATAAAAAGTCAATGAAAGCTACATTGTCGGATCTGCCAGTTGCATGCAATGTAAAGGGGCGAAATTGTAATTCATCTCCTAATCAGGGTTACTTCTGTAATTAGGCATCTAGAGCCCACAAAATTTCAACACTTGTGAGTTGTGTCTCTCTTTGACTCTCGGCGCCGCGTTAAGAATTCAAAGAACTGGAATGCAGCCATTTAAATGGAAAAAAGAAATTAATAACTTAATAAGGAAAAGGAAATGACTGGAAATGATTTGCAAGAATGCTCCCTGAATTTTGATTTTATTAGAAATGTGCCTCTAATGCTAAGAAAAAGCTATTCGTCCAAAATATTGATGGAATATAAACTTAAACATAATAAATTTGTGAGAAGATATGACGTTTGTTTATATGAGTTGGGATATGCAATATTTTCCGATGTAACAAAGACGATGTCTCACAAACTATGATTTTGATCTATAACAACAAAATATACATCGATAATAGATAATATTAAATATTCTGTATTTACTTTGCTTACATCATATTTAACAATAAATTTTACCTATCTAATGGTTTGTTGATTTGACTTTGTTTATTCTTTATCCCATACATTAACTAATCTTGTATGGATCCATCTTACAAGAGTTACGGCGAAATTTATTGTTATTATTACTCTAGTTTTGTCTTCAAGTTTATATTGTTTGTTACTACTATGTCATAATTGACTATTCCACTAGATAACAAAATAAATAAATAAAGTCTAAACTTTATTTTTGGGCAGATTATCAAATAACCAAAACTTGGGGAGCCTTTAAGCAATTTAAAACGTAAAAGACAGATATACAGCCGTTGCAAGTGGAGTCTAAATAATTTTTTTCTCTGGAGAAAGTAGAAAGAGAAAGAGAGGACAGCTATGTCGTGCAGAGCAGAAGATACTGTTAGCCCCAAGATTCTCTGAACAGCTTCTCTCTTCTTTTGTTGTCTGGAAATTCTCCTATTTATCTATCTGTAAGTTTTTTGATCCTCGTGCTCTCAGTTTTCTTTCTTCATTTTTATTTAGCATAAAAAATGGTGGAAAATTCAACCGAGTCCGATAACAAAGTAAAAGCAAACAGTAAATCTGAGGAGAATACTGTTGAAGGGACAAGTTTTGGAACATTAGGGGAAAAGGGTATTCAATTTCTTGGGAAATCAGTATCAGAAATGAAAATGGTTAGTGATACTCCTCCTGGCTATCAAGAGTTGACTCTTAGTTACCTTTGTGAGAAGGGATTTCAAGAAAGAGATGTTTTTGAGAAAGTAGGTGGCAGTAGTTACAAAGGGAAAGAAGTGATGGTATTAGGTGAGGATCAGAATGAGGAAAGTAATAACAGATGGGTAGAAAGGGATTTTCTTCAATTGAATAATGAGAGTAGAGGGAATGGGAATTCATCTAAAAGGGATGCTGCTGAGGATGAGGAAATTGAGGCAGAAATTAGAGAGAAGAAACCTAAGATTGAAACCCTTAACCTTTCTTTGGCTTTACCTGATGTTTCACTGTCTTTGGCTGGCTCAAATAGGGTGGTCCCAAATGGTGGTGATCTTCCTTCTAGGTTGAGGCCTAGTAGGAGTGTACAGTCATTAGAACCATCACTTAACAATACAAGAACCACTCATTCCAATGATTTCACAGCTGCCTCATTGTCTTGCTCCTATTCCCACCCTTTTTCCCACAACCCCAGTTGCTCGCTTACGCATAATTCAACTGAGTATTATGAACATTCCATGGGGAGTCATCGAAGGGGAAGTGATCACATCTGGAATTGTGGAGAAGGAACTAATGGTTCAGTTCATAGCCGGTTTAGGCCAATCGGAGATGGGGGTGTTGCACTGGCGAATAACTATGGTGGAAGTTTTGCTCTTGGTAGCCAAGTTGTACATAAGGAGACATGTAATAACAGTGTTTATAGGACTACAAGCTCAGATAACATTTCGTTTTTCCCATCCGAGTTGCCCGCGAGACCAAGAATTGATGGTCAATCGGGCGATTCAAGGGGAAGAGGTTCAGAAAGTCTGAGAGGTTTGGAGAGTATGGATGGAGGACGGGCTCGTAAGATTTCTAGGCCCGAGAGAATCCTTAGAGAAATAGTTTCTGAATCTATTCCGCTTATGGCTCAGATTGTGCAAGAGCTTCCTGATGAAACAGTTGAATCAACAAAGGAATACTTGAGGAGCCTAATTGCAACACCTGAGAGAAAAGACGAATTAGTTGGCCTTCAGAACAGGCTAAATAGGAGATGTGATCTTACCAACGAGACTCTCGCAAAGTGTCACAAGACTCAACTGGAGCTTTTTGTTGCAATAAAAATGGGTCTCGGGAGCTTCGTATCTAGCAAAAAGTCCCTACCAACAACTGAATTAGTGGAAATTTTCTTTCTTGAAAGGTGTCGAAATATAAACTGTATGAGGGTATTGCCTGTTGAGGATTGTGAATGCAAGATTTGTTCAACAAAGAAAGGATTCTGCAGTGAATGCATGTGTCCAGTTTGCTTGAACTTCGATTGTGCCAATAATACTTGCAGTTGGGTAGGGTGTGATGCGTGTTCACACTGGTGTCATGCTGTTTGTGGTATTCAGAGGAATCTTATAAAGCCAGGTCCAAGCTTCAAAGGGCCTGCTGGGACAACTGAAATGCAATTTTACTGTCTTGGATGTGGTCATGCATCTGAAATGTTTGGATTTGTTAAAGATGTCTTCACGTCTTGTGCAAAAGATTGGGGTGAAGAAACATTGATGAAAGAGCTTGACTGTGTTCAGAAAATCTTCCAAGGGAGTGAAGATTTTAAAGGCAAGGAGTTGCATGTTAAGGCTGCTGAATTGCGTAGTAAGCTAGAGAAAAAGATGATTTCTCGGCCAGATGTCTGCAATTTCATCTTTCAGTTCTTTAATTGTAAGTATACCGACCAAACCACATCATTTCTTTATTTTTCTCATTTCAACTGTTAGCTTCGAGGTTAGTTCTTTTTACTGGTAATCTAAGCATATTTCTATGCTAATTCACTATTCACTATTCTCTCTTTCTTGCTTTTGGTTTTTCTTTGTTTCTTTTGTTATGTGATTCACTTTTGTAATTTAGAATGTATGTTTGCAAAGAACGCTCAAGTCCTCTCAAGGGCTGGTTATTTATATTAGTGACCTCGTTTAATTTTATCGGTTGTCCCTTACAGGACATAAGTAATCCTTGTTTAATATGGCCTTAGCTATGACTTCGATCTGTGCTTCTTTTGGATATGATAAAAATAAAATAGGAATTTTAGTTTACCGATAAAAAAAAGAATATTGCTGACATTTTATAGTGAAATGAATACTGAGCATCAGGTTGAACTAGTCAAAAGTTTTGAAGATGGATTTTGTTTAAGTAAAGAAACAGAATTATACATCTGCAGAGACCACTATAAGGAATACAGGGAATAAAGGCTATGATCTATGTGCTTAGAAACCTTCTTTTTCTTCCTTTGTTGTTCCTATCTCATGTCTGCTTATCTGGATATTACACTGAAAAAACTGAACCCCTCTGAAGATGCAAATTTTTTGGACTTCCAATGGCAAACAATTATCATTTTTCTTTGCAAAGACGAAAGATAAGTTCCTTATGCCTTATGGAGAAATAAATTTTAAATATAAAGATGATAATCAATGATTTAACATCACATCACTGCTTCAAGTGTATCACTTAATGATTTCCATATTGCATGCTTCAGTGACTGAGCAACAAAGCCTAAAGGGCTTTGAGTGATTTTATCTTTATTTTTGAATTAATTACTGATTAAGTTTTTGTAGTGAGCAAGAAAACAACTTCATATATTTTTGGAATTAAGAGCTGAAGTGTTTAGAGATGCCCTTATAACTGTGTCTTTTAACTGTTTAGTATTGTTGGTCTGAGAAATTATTCAGAAATTTATTTACCAGGGAACATCTTTTTTTAATAAATAAGAACCATGGGAAACTATTTACTCGTAAGCAGGCTTCATGTTTCAGTTGAGATCATATTGTCCAGTGATATATATACCTATCAATTATGTGCTTATTGAGTATGAGCTGATGATTTGCCTTATCTGTTTGTGTGAAGTCTATCTAATTTCAGTTAACTTTGTTCATTGATTAACAGACGCAGATGGGCTGTCAGAGTTTCCTCCATCCAACTTTCCTGATAAAGGCTTTAGTAGTCAAGCTGGTCCAAAAAAAGATGCGGTTGCTCTTCCTGCATCTACCTCGCTTGCTCCCAAATCTTCCTTCTACAACATAAGCTCTTCAAGTGGAAGAAAAGATATTATGATGTTTGATGAGCGTCAGCAGAAAGATGTTAAAATGGTTGAAGACGAATGGTCTGTGAAGCGACTAAAGAAAGATGATCTTGATAGCTTGGAAAGCATCGTGCGGATCAAAGAAGCAGAAGCGAGGATGTTTCAGAATCGAGCAGATGATGCTCGTCGAGAGGCAGAGAGTTTTAGACGGGTGGCTAGAATGAAAACTGAGAAACTGGAGGAAGAATATTCAGAAAAACTTGATAAACTTTGCTTGCAGGAGACCGAGGAAAGGAGGAGGAAAAAGTTGGAAGAGCTTAAAGTATTGGAGAATTCACAATGTGATTACTACAAGATGAAAATGAGAATGCAATCTGAGATTGCAGGCTTGCTAAAAAGAATGGAAGCAACTAAGCAGCTGTTGGTTTAAGTTTAACTACAAAATTTGACCATTTCTGAAGTAAAATTGGCAACTAGATGACAAATGGTACTGACTATCTTGTCTTCTGTTTCTTCTTGTTTTAGATTTTACCCAATCCCTTTAATGTGTGAGTTGAATGTTGGTGAACTGTTGTAAAATCTTGATTTTTTTCCAACTTCGTGGGCTACTTTTCTTACTCAAAACGTGTCTAAGATCCAAAAATGCATTTGACTACTAATGTCTGGTTTGGACTATCAAAAGTCAAAACCACCTGTTGTAGGCTGTGAGGACAAAAATCAAATTAGTGATTTGGGGGTATTTGAAGGTTTTGCTTGGTTTAGAATATGCCTGAGCCAGAATCCGCGAGCTAAATGTTGCAGTCAAAGGTCATTGGTCTCCACTATTTACAGCTTGAGTTCAGAATTTTGTCGACTAAAGATGAGGCCCTGAAAAGGAACAACTCCGAAATGCAATAATTGGTCTGAGCTAATTGTAGGACTCAGTCTCTCTTCATTGTGGAAAAGATTGAGAATCTTCTCCTCATCTCATTCTTTTAGTATTCCGTTTAGCAATATGTAAATGTGGTTATTTCTTTAAATATTAATAGTGTCACAAAGTTTTTAATGACTTGTCTTACGCTTCCCACTAGCTCCTATATGTTTTATTTATTTTTGGGTGTCACTTTCCGTTGAGGAATTTGTTCTACAGGACCAATTCCTTCTCGAGCGGCATACCATCTTATCTGACTTACAAAAAGAGAATATATACTAACATATTATATTCGGATTGTGGCTGGGAATCATGTACTTGTGCAATTGACGCATTGTTAATGATTACATCAGAGTAAATGGAATCTGATAAGATGGAAACAGTAATCATCCATTTTATTATCTGGGAAGTGGGTGTAGACTGTAGAGTAGACACTTATACTACAACAACTCTCCTTGAAGCAATATAAAATTCATTGGGCGATATTCCTCCATCAAAATTTGCCTGGGTAGAATAATAAGATCTTTTGCATGATTGGTTATATTATTACCATTAGCCAATATACCAGAATAGCAGCATTAAGATTTACTATCACTCATGACTCATGAGCTCGCTTAATTAAGTAGCATGGATTAACAATTGCTAGAAATATGTTAGTAATACATTCATAGTCATTTACGTCCACTGTCCTCTCACTCATATCACTGACTTCTTGAAATTATCACATTAATTAGTACTCTTGCGATATATATTACTGTTATGATTTGCGAATGTGAATTAACGAACCCCATCGGCCACCCGAAGTCATTGCGTTTTCAATAAAGTCGGCGTGTTGTCTCCTCCAGTTTCCACCACACCCATTAAAGTCAAAATGCCAGCAGAAAATGGGAATAGTTGAAGAAGCTCACAACGTTAAAGTTGTAGGCTCAGGCGAGAAGACCATAGTCCTTGGCCATGGAAACAACTTGTCCCTTACCCCGTCGATGATTATCGAGTTGTACTTTACGACAACATGGGTGCTGGACCGACCAATCCTGATTATTTCGATTTTGATCTATACTCTTCCCTCCAAGGTTATGCCTACGATTTACTTGCCATTTTGGAGGAGCTTCAAATCAGTTGTTGTATGTATTTAGGACATTCCTTTTCTGCTATGACCGCTGTTGTTGCTTCCATATTTCGTCCAGACCTCTTCTCCTAACTCATCCTTGTTTCAGCTTCCCCGAGGTAAGATTCATTTCTCGCCGCGTTTCCCCTACAAATATTATATTTACTTTAACTGAAATAAACCCCATGGTTTGTTAATTTTGGAGTATTACTTTAATTAATTCGTACTCGCTCCATTCATTTTTACTTGTTCATTGTACTAAAAATATATTTTTACTTTTACACGTTCATTTTAGCAAATCAAGAGAAAGATAAAAAATTTTCTTATTTTACCCTGATCATTAACTACTTATTCCCTAAATTATTTTCCAATATTTTTTACAATACTACCATTATTATGTGTAAAATTATAAAATATATACTTTTTTTTTTTAAGGGGGTGAGTGCAAAATAAAAAATGGAGAACTAATAGTAACTGATTTAGGTGTTGAGAAGAGAGAGGTCGTCTATGAGTACCAGAGAAAAAAGAAATACTAACATTTTTGGCACTAGGTGAAAAAATTTAAAATTTTGGAGGAAATTGATTAAATTTTTTATTTATTTAAATATCATTTATTAATTTAAATTTTGTTTTGAAAGAACAAAATGAGAATTCATACGACGAATTCCAACTTAGTTGAGACTTAAACATAATTGTTGTTGTGAATTTCGATTTGCAATTTATAAATTTTCAAGTGCTTGTTCCAAAGGATTATATTTATTAAGTAACATTATTATCTTAACAGGTATGAAAGGAGTCGTCTGGTATGGGATAAGCAAAAATAGTTTTGGAATAAAAATTTGATACAATCTTATACCTTATTTGGTTACTAAACAAGGGATAAGTTATTTTGAGACTAAAAATAGTATCTGAATAACTTATACCTTCTAGGAAGTGAGATAATTAATTCTGAAATAATTATTCCAAAATAAAATAGTGAAATTGACAAAAATAGCCATGAGGTCCTTTAAATCCTTTTTCTACATCGCTTTTCACATTCTTTATACCAACATTGGTAAAGCAACGACGTTGAATAACTCTATGCTCTTTGAGATATTTCTTCTCTTCTTTAGATGGAGAAGCTATGCTATAGTGATTGAAGAACGACATTATCTTTTATTTTGCTTTTCTCACAAGGTCTATCAAAATTTATTTCTCTTATTCTTTCTTGTCATCAGTTATAACTTTCTGCTGTATAATTTGGGGAATTCATTACTGAAATGGTCATGGTCACTCAATAATTTGAAATTATCTAGTAAAGTCATTTTCATTTCATTTGTAATAGAAAAATCACTTAACTATGCCTATAGCACTCAGAAGGTCACTTAACTAGATTTCTCAAACTTTTGATTGTCAAATACCTATTTTATCCTCTAAATTGTCAACTTTTATCTTTTTTTATACCTTTTTAAAATTATGATTTATTCTCTTTTTAATATACATTATGAACTTACCTATATAACAAATAAAATAAAAAACAAAAGATTTATTTTCTAGCATACATAATGTTGAAATAATAATATAATTTAGCATAAATTTCAACAATATCTAATGTATATTATAATTTTAAATAATTATTTTTATTACGTGCATGAAATATATATTATAAAATTTTTATTTCTTTTATTCTCAATTATGTAAATAAATTATTGAGTTTTTGTTGTTAATATCAAAATTATTATTATGAACAAACTGTTATAATTAATATTCTTTTACTATACTCAAAATTTATTATTCCAACATTATATATGCTTAAACATTATTTTTATTTTTTAATTTATAAATAAAATTTATTCATTCTGAAGGTACGTCTATAATATATATTAAAAAGAAAATAAAAATCATAATATTAAAAGTTAAAAAAATTAAAAAGAAGATAAAAGTTGATAATTTAGAGGGTAAATAAGTATTTGGCAGTCAAAAGTTTGAGAAATTTAGTTAAGTGAACTTCTGAGTGCTATAGGCATAGTTGAATGACTTTCCTGTTACAAACGAAAGAAAGATGATTTTGATAGCTACTTTCGGATAATTGAGTGACCATTGAAGTAATGGACTCTAATTAGGTACAGTCCTCTTCTTTACCAAAATAGTAGAAATCTGAATTCTTTTCTGAATGCTACGTTATCGGTTGCTAAATTTTATTTAGCTAATAATTGAGGAAAGAATCACGAAACGTATTTTTGTGAAAATTCAAATTTTTATCCAACTTGAATTTCGCTTTTGACTTTGTAATAAACCAATTTTACCATTCTTCCAGTAGTACATAGTAGCTAGGAGCAAAAATTCCTCAAGGAAAGTAAAATGCTCTATCAAAGTTTTTTTAATTGTTCTGTAAAATTTTACACCAACATAGTTTCTGTTAGGTTCATAAATACGGATGACTATTATGGAGGATTCGAGCTGGAAGATATAGAGCAACTATGCCAAGCAATGGAATCAAACTACAAGGCATGGGTATCTGGATTTGCGCCATTAGTGGTGGGAGGTGACATGGATTCAATGGCGGTACAAGAATTCAGCAGGACATTGTTCAACATGAGACCTGCCATAGCACTTAGGGGTCGTTTGGTACGAACACAAGTAATGCAGGGATTAGTAATGCAGGGGTTAGTAATGCAGGGATTAGTAATGCAGGGATTGTAGTGCTGAGATTATTTTTTATCAAGTGTTTGGTTCATTGTATTAAAAATTAATTATGCAATGTATAATTTAAATTTGTATTTGGTTTAAAACTATACAAAATATTCTTTGCAATTATACCCTTGAATAGCGTATGTTTTGTATATAAAGAAATTTAGGAAAAGGGTTTGAGGGGCGATTTAGTAATTTTAAGTCTTATCCATATATAGCTAATCCAGGGATTAGTAATCCCTTGCTTTCCTTGGTATTAGTTAATCCCTCATATGAGGTATAACTAATCCATGTATTAGGTAGGAGTAAATTGAATTGACCAACCAAACATGGTATTTGACGGATTAAATTTTTATACGGGGATTATTTTACTTAATACGGCCAAACGACTCCTTAGCGTTTTCCACACCATTTTTCACTTTTGACCTAAGGCAATTTCTGTCCAGTGTTACTGTGCCTTGCCATATCATTCAGAGTTCAATGGACGTGGAGGTGCCGGTGGCAGTTGCCGAATATCTACACTGGCATCTGGCGGCAAGTCTATTGTAGAGATCATCTCAAATATAGGTCATCTTCCGCATTTGAGCGCACCTGAGGCTACTATTCCCGTGTTGCTTCGACACATTTCTCATGACATATGTACTGATGCTGCTTAAAATATGCACACATTTAAGTATGATTACTATTTGTTATAACATTCTATTTATCTGAACTTGTCATGAGTAAATAAAGTGTAATCAAAATATAGGCGGCAAGTCAATTGTTGGAGTATCCTATAGAAGTTGGAAATCCGATTATGTGTAAAGTTCTACTCTATAAAAAAAAGAAGTTTACTGAATAGTCGAATGTTTTTTCCTTAATTTAATTTCTGTACCTATCATTTTCTAGAGGTTCGTCAATTACGATGTATACGCAATCCTTTTCAATGTACATGATAGTGTTAATAAATTACTCCTTCCATCCTTTTGAATGTATTATTATTGAGAGAGATTAATACTTTTTATGTAATTTTTAAATTTAAAAATAATTTGAATAAATAACTAAATACTATGACTTTCTACTTTGAATCCCATATATATATATTTCAACGTTCTTATTTCAAATTCCTTCATAGACCTTGTATTTCGAATTCTTTCACATAAATTTGGAACGGCGGCCGGTGGTAGTATTACACTATCAAAAATTCAAAATGCATGTAGTGTAAAGCAAAAAAGTTTGAAAGCTTACTCTTGAAACTCAGCGACGGCCCGACTTTCGGTCTCTGTTTGTCACGTCATCCAATTGCCTAGACAAGTGTACACTTGCAAGCAACGAGTGTGGCGCCGAAGCCCCCACGTCGAATTCAGCTCTTTTTTACTTACTACTACTACTAATTTTTTTTCTCCGAAAGGCACTAAAAATTGGGTCCGGCGAACTTCTTCTTTGTTCATTAATAAATACTAATAAGGAAAAGACATAAGTACTTTCAATCTATAATTAAAGTTTTAGCTACACATCTTTCTTTTTCGATGGTCTTATTATTCCCTTGATTATTTTAAAGTGAATAAATATTTCCTTAAAATGTGATAACCAAATTTTTCTTGATAGGTGAAGTATGCTCGCATATCACGTGTATATTTTATTACTCCTCTTTCTCTAATTATGTTCTTTATTTTGATTTATTATTAGCATTTTTTTTTTCTTTCACTTTCTCTTTCTTCCCCAAATGGCACGCTGGTAACCAGCTTTGTTTCATGCATCATTGTCCACTTTCTTCTTTCTTCTTTTTTCTCCAAATAACAGCGGCAACAACCATTCTCTTTTCCATTACGGTTCAAAAGATAGATATTCCTGTATGATAATTTTTTTGTCGTCGTTATTGCCGAATTTTTAAGAAAAGGATCGTATATTTTCGATAATTTTATGTCATAATTAATTAAGTCTAATATCCAATAAAAGAATGACACTTATACGTATAATCAAATTTAAAATTATTTTTTTGTTAATACTATTAAATTCGTGTGTTCTCATGGTAAAGGCATTCACCATTGACAGATGAGCTGGTGAGTGAGAAGGGGAAATGAATATTCTAGAATATACCTGAAGACTTGTGAAATGATTGTTGTATATACAAACTATCTCAATGTACAAGATTATATACACAAGGGGACCAGATATCTAACTACTGACTGTAAGTAGAAAATTGCCCCTAAGTAACACTAACTATAAAGGGGATAAATACAAATACAATATAAGTCTCAACACCGGCTTCTCCACCCCCCACCCCCCCCTCAAGTTGGAGGTGAGGAACTCACTGCCAACTTGCCAAGAATAGCAGAATGTTTAATCCTATAAGAGCCTTGGTCAGAATATCAGCTAACTGTGTAGTGGTGGAGATGTGATGTAGTGTAATCAACCCATCTTGAATCTTGTCCCTCACAAAGTGACAGTCTACCTCTATGTGCTTAGTTCTCTCATGAAAAAACTGGATTTCTTGCAATGTGAACAACTGCCAGACTATCACAAAACACAGGAATAGGATCATTGCAGACCACTGCTAGCTCCTCCATCAACTTCTGCATCCACACTAGCTCTCCTACCACTTTCCTTATTGACCTGTATTCTGCTTCAACAGAAGATAGTGATATTGTGCTTTATTTCTTGGACTTCCAGTTAATAGGGTTGTCACCAAGTAGGACAATATAGCCATTGACTGACTTCCTTGAATTAGGGCAAGATGCCCAGTCTGAATCACAATAAACTCTTAGCCCATAATTGGCATCCTTGGACAAAAAAATTCCTAATATACGATCATGCTTCAGGTATCTAAGGACATATAAAGCAGCCTTCAGATGTGGCTCCCTTGGGACTTACATAAACTGGCTCAGGAGTTGGACACTATATACTATGTCCAATCTTATATTGATGAGGAAATTGAGCTTTCCAACCAATTTTCTGTAGTACATTGGATCTGAAAGTAGAGGCCCTTCTCCAGCCTTCAACTTGATTATGGAATCAAGAGGATATGACACAGTGGCCCAAGCAGTCATACTCCTTCAACAAGTCTCTGGTGAACTTCCTTTGAGTCATCAGGACTCCACCAGGCTGATATCCAGACCAAAAAGTAATGTAATATTCCCAAGTCTTTGATCTTAAATTGGTTGTGGAGGAATGTCTTCAGTTTTTCTATCTCTTCTAAGTTATTTCCATCCAGGATCACATCATCTACATAGACTGCTACAAACACCACTAAAGTTCCTTCCTTCTTATAAAATAGTGAGTAATCACTTGCTGAGTGCTGAAAACCTTTTGAATATAAAGATTCTGTCAACTTGTCATACCATTGTTTGCTAGCATGTTTGAGCCCATATAGAGATTTTCTAAGCTTGCACACCAGTCTACTATCATCTACCATCAAACGCTGGGAAATTTTCATGTATACTTCTTCATGCAAGTCCCCATGGAGGCAAACATTATTTACATCCAACTGGTAAAGACTCCACCCCCTTTTTTACTGTTATAGTGACCAATGTCCTTACTGTAGTCATCTTCACCACTGGAGAGAATGTCCCAATATAATCAATCCCTGCTTCCTGAGTGTAACCTTTCACCATAAGTCTTGCTTTGAATCTCTCTATGCTCCCATCAGCTTTGTGCTTGATTTTATACACCCACTTGCAACCTATGGCTTTCTTTCCTACAGGTAATTGCACTAAATCCCAAGTATGGTTAGTGTGTAACGCTTGAAATTCTTGTGTTATAGCAGCCTGCCATGCAGGATTCACAGCTGTCTCCTCATAAGAGTTTGGCTCAAAGTCATGTGAAATGTTCCTTAAAAGTTGCGGACTTTCATGATTAAGAGTATAGAATGCAATATGATGCTTATTAGCAAATAATGCAGTAAGTGAAGTTTGGTTAATTTGGGAAGTGCTAGGCTGTAAATTTGGTATGGAGTAAATATATTCCTTAAGGTGTGAGGGAGTTGTGTGAGTTCTGGATGATCTTCTCAATTGTGAAAGATCTGATTGGTTGGTGAGGGTGGAATCATCATTCTATTGTGCATGTCTTTCAGGTGAAGTAGTAGGTTGGTTTGTAGTGGTTAGATCTTCAAGTGATGAAGCAGTATAGGTAGGTGAGTTATTAGGTGAGTCAGTGGTGACAGAATCTAAGGAGGATGCATTCCTATCAATAGGCAATCATCTCTCAAATTACAAAAGTTAGGATCAATGTATGTTGAAGTAAAATCTGGAAATGATTTAGGAAAGCTAGATGGATTGGACTTAGACATAGTGGCAAAAGGAAATACATTTTCATGAAACTGAACATCCTTGAAAACATGTATCCTCTTAGTGGCCAATTCTAGGACCTTGTACCTTTTTGTTCCAAAGGGATATCCTATGAAAATACATGAGGTATGGATCTTGGTTCAAACTTATCCTTATGAGTTTTTAGGGTGGTAGGATAACAGAAGCAGCCAAAACTCCTAAGATGTGAGTTATTGAGCTTACTATCATAGAGAATCTCAAAAGGACATTTGTTTTCAAGGACTGAGGAAGGCAATCTATTTATCAGGTACGTGGCAATGAGGATGCACTCCCCCCAGTATCTCATGCGTAATTTGGACTGGTATAATAATGCCCTGGCTGTTTCAAGTAGGTACTTATGTTTTCTCTGCACACACTATTTTGGTGTGGTGTGTATGGACAGGTTTTTTGGTGAACAATTCCTTTGGTTTGGAAGTATGACATTGATTCATTATTGACAAATTCTAGGCCATTATCAGACCTAATGATTTTTACTGTGATTTTGAACTGATTTTGCATCATGAAAATGAAGGCCTTGAGGATCTGGAGTACATTACTTTTTTCTCTCAACAAGTGAGTCCAGATTGATTTACTGAAATCATCAACCAAAGTCAGGAAATATCTATGATTGTCATGTGTGTATACATGATAAGGGCCCCATTGATCCATGTGTATTAGTTCAACGATTTTTAGTAGAAGCAGTGGTACTATGGGTAAATGGAAGTCTGGTTTGTCTAGTCATTGGGCAAATGGGGCAAAAAAAAGGCTGTCTTAGAGCAAAAGTGACAGGTATTGTGGAAATTCCTCTCATTTTTACAAAGGTACATGTCCTAGTCTATTGTGCCACAAGTGATCAACATCATTTCCATGAGACATAACAGAAGACATTGAAATGAAATTAATAGTAGAAGAGTCAATCTTATTGATTGAATGGAGCATATTTACATCATTGGATGGACATGATGATTTATTTACAAATGCAGATGAATAAGGATGATGGCTCTTAACTCTATTTGTAGCATCAACAGATGTAGGAATACATGAACTAAAGTACTTGAAAAGATCAAAGTTGAAAGCAGAAATGAAATTTGACTTAGACTCATGACTGAGATACATTGAGCAAAGGAAGTATATGCCACTTCTTTCCTTACCAATTTTCAGAAGCCTTTTCATTGATGGGGCCTGCATTAAACAGAGATACCTATTGAAGTTAACTACACAATTAAAATGCACAGTTAATGAGTGAATTGAGATGAAATTAAATTTGAAGCTAAACCCATATAATACTCTAAACAAAGTTAGACTGGGACCAAGGAATGCATCTCATATTTCTGTTACTTTGATTCTGTATTCATTAGATAAGGTAACTAAAAATAGATAAGTTAAAGTATTGATGTTGGTTAGAAAGGATTTTCTGTAAGTCATGTGGTTTGAGGCTCCACTATCTAGTATCAATAAGTCAGCAATAGATTTAGAACATTTACACATAGTTATTTTTGCAATCTCTTTATAAGTAGAGCAAGCTAGAATACCTGCAAAGTTTGCAACTCCACAGGCAATATTGTTTGGATTCTCCCATGTATTTCCAGCTTGGAAAGCCTCCAGCAAGTTTGGCAATTGTCCATATTGTTCCTTTGCCAGACCTGGCACACCTTGGTTTGAATCTTGTTCTCTAATCCTTCAATACTTCCACCAAGTGACTCTTCACAACCTCCATGAACATTTGCAGCAGACCCTGCATTTCTGTATTTAGTGAGCTTGAAGTCTTGTGGAAATCCAATTAATCTATAGCATATTTCTTTTGTGTGCACCGGCTTCTTGCAATAGTCATAGAAAAGTCTTGACTTGTTGAATGTGTGATTTTCATTTCCTCTGAATAAATTATTCCATGTGCCCCGTCTATGTGGAGTATAGTTAGTTCTGAATGTGTTTTGACCAGGCCCATTGGCATTGAGTGATGGGGACTTCATGGCTAATTGGGTGCTTGGCCTGACTTCACTTTGCTTCCTCTTGAATTAGAATGGAAAAGGATTGTGCAATGCTAGGTAATGGGTTCATCATTAAGATACTACCCCTCACAACTGTATAAACTTCATTAAGTCCCATTAGAAACTAAATTAGTTTGCGATCTTCAACTTTATGCATGTTTGCTTTGGCTCTACAACTACATTGACAACTGCATTATGCGTGGGCATTTAAGGTGTTTAATTCCTCCAAAAGTCTCTTCATTTTTATATAAAATCCTGTGATGTCCAAAGCACCTTGCCTGAGGTCATTTATTTCTTTTTGAAGTTGATAAAGTTTTACCTTATTGGTTTGATCGTATCGGTCCTCAACTCCTGCGATAACTCCTTGGCATCATTGACGTACTGTAGACTGTCTGCCAAATCCTTTGAGAGTGAATTAAGAATCCATGACGTCACCATGTCATCACATCGAGCCCACTGGTCGAAGGTCGTATCATCGGAGCCCAGCTTCTTACATTTTTCGGTGATGAATCCAACTTTGTTCTTCACTAAAAGAGCTCTAAGAACACCTCTCCTCCAGGATCTATAACCAGTTCTGTCGAAGGCTACCGGTACTAGCATTATTCCGGCACTCTCGGACGGGTGCATGTATAGCAGACTAGTTGTGTCCAGGCTAGGGTTAGTTGTATCTGAGGTATCCTTATCTCCGGCCATAATTCAGTTCAAATTAGTAGATAAGATTGATCAATTATGAAGAAAATGAGAGAAAATCACCTAATTAACCTGTGAATCTCAAAGCCCTAAATCTTCGATTCCGCGATTTGAGTTCGAGCAAAGAGAAGCAATAATAGTGAGATGAAGAAGACGAGGTAGACGAACTCACAACTGGAACACGAGCTCTGATACCTTGTTGAATTCGTGTGTTCTGATGGTGAAGGCATCCGCCATTGCAGATGAGCTGGTGAGAGAGAAGGGAAAATAAACATTCTAGAATATAGCTGAAGACTTGTGAAATGATTTCTGTGTATATAAACTATCTCAATGTACAAGATTATATACACGAGTGGGATCAGATATCTAACTACTGAGTGTAAGTACAAAATTGCCCCTAACTAACACTAACTATAAATGGAATAAATACAAGTACAATATAAGTCTCAATAAATACAAAGATAAGAATAAACCCACAAAAGAATGAGGAAAAACTCATCTAAAGTCAAAAAATAATTTTTTTTTTAAATAATGGCGTTGTAAATAGAGCTCAACGCCTTTCAATGGTGGTTTTGTCATATGAGGGAGAAAAAAAGAAGTAAGGGATAAAAGATTAGAAAAAGAAAAAGACTAGTAAGTAAATTTTTTGGCTTCTTACTCCCTCAAAGAGAGCAAAATGCATACACTTTGCCATGTCATCATTTGGCGTGACAATGATTTTACTTAAAAATAGTTTAGAGAAGTGATAAAACCCCTAAAAGAGAAAAATATATAATTAGTACTTCTAGTTTGGGATACTTATGCCTTTTTCCTTAATAATATATATTCTAGTGATTATTGAAGCTTATGGAGTAAAGGTCCCCATATTATTCTCTGGTGATGGATAAAAAGGTGGCTGGAATTGTATTCCACCTTTGGATTTATTTTAATTTGTGCTTTTGCGGCAAGGAAGAAAGGGAAAACATATTATTACCATTGTAGTTAAGGCGGCTTCACAACTCTTTAAATGAACGGATTTTGTGGATAATAACTGGGGTAGGGATTGGCCAAAGTATTTTTAAAGCTGACTGAACCAAGATGCATCAAATGAAATTATATTTTTATGTGCTAATTTTGACATACTTAACTGAGCCAACCAAATCAAAGTAACATGCACAAATTATGTTTAAAAGCCCATCTAATCTCTTAAATTAAAAATAGCCGACAGATGTACACTATACATATAATTTATATATAGTTAATATATAATCTATGCGTAATCTATGCGTACTGACTAACAAATAAGCATTGAATTTGGCCGTCTATTTGTGTAATAAATTTTTTAAATATAATATTCCTTTTCTTAGACCTTAAGATTATGGATCCTGATATACAGTAGCCCAAAACTTGTCAGGTTCTTAGATGACAATGCTGGGCCTTTCTAGAGTTTGTTCGTTTGGGTTTAGTGGCCTTCAAATTTCTTTAGACGTAAGATATCTGTTGAAGACGACACAATTGAATGAATCACCGGGGGAAAATAATCTTATCAATTCATATACGTCAGGTCTAAAGCAAGATCGAAAAAAAAAGTGTAATGCAAGATCCTTTCTTTCTTTTTTGGTTTTTGCTTGTATATTATTTTGTAAGCTAAATATCTTTTAGATTCGAGCTAGCCATTTTCCATATCGATTTGCTCTACTTATTGTGTATCAATTTGTTCGCAAAAAATGCATAAATAATACTCATTTGTACACATCTATATTTATATCTATGCCATATTAAAAGTTCGAAGAGTCTTAGCGAAACATCATTGGCTTTTTTGACCCTTTAAAAATAAATTTCACATTAGACAAAATCGTCACTTAATTTTTTTTTTAATATTTAAAAATTTAAAATCAACTAAATTTTGGTTACCAAATCTTTTCTTGTCTTACTATGAATAAACTTTTCCTAATATAAATTATTTTTTTGGTTTTAAATTAGGGTTTGCGAAGGGCGTGAATGAAAGAACTTCATGATCGAAAATTAAAATAACATCTTTTAGAGATGGAATTTTTACCTTCCTATACACTATTTGAAACCTTATTACCCTCCCTACTCAAGTTTCAATCTAATTACATGGTCATATATAATTTACCAATTATATACAAATAAGTTTTAAATGAGTATCCGTTTATATTAGGAATTGAATAAGAAATATCAGTTATTTTCTTATCCCTTTATACTTGTCCACTCTCTCTGTCTCCTTCTCTCTGTCTCTGTCTTTGTCTCTCTCTCTCGCACTCTCTTTGTCTCTCTACTCTCCTTCTCTGTTTTTTTTTCCCCAATTTTTCTTCATTTGATGTTCTCTACTTTTTTATGCTTTCTTATTGTATATAGATCATCAATTGATTTCTATCGTTGTAACTTAGCAATTTCCTTTAATGTTGCACAATTGGTGTTCAAATTGAAATTGTCAATCAATAAATTTTGAAGGTGTTTGACTCTCCATCATTGATAGCCATTAAAAAGCTTTGAAACTTTAAAATCGAATTTGGATTTTCAAAAACCATTATTTGTTTGGATTGGGTGTTGTTGCAAACAATTGGGAATATTATTTGGAGTTTATATCTCAATTTTGAGGGTGTTTTTGTGAAGATTAGACTTGATTTTGGCTGAATTTCAGATTGAAACTCGAAGAAGAAGAAGAAGAAGTAGAAAAAGAACACATAACATACAATATACTTACGAAATTGTGGTAAAGTTGTATTATAATTGTATGTAAATTGTATTCTGTTGTAGTTATATATTTTTTTTTATTTGAATGTTGTATGAAAGTTGAAAAATAGTTGTATAATGTATAATCGTTGTATAAAATTGTATTTAAGTTATCAATACTATCTTTTTACATAAAGCTGTTGATATGTATCAAAGTTGTATTAACAGAGTAAGTTTTGATTGGAATTTTAGAGAGGAAGAAGCACACACCACATACAAAATATATACAAATCAGATACAAAATATACAAAAGACATATGTATAAAATTTGTATAAAAATTATATTTAAGCTATATGATATTGTGTTGTATTTAACTGGGTAGAAATAATGTATAAAAGTTATAGATAAGTTGTATAATATATAATTAGTTGTTTGAAATTTGTTTTTACTATGTATAAATCAGATACAAAATATTATAAAAGACATATTGTAAATGTTTTGTATGATATTGTAGTTATATTTAACTGGGTAAAAATAATGTATAAAATGTATGAAAGTTGTAGATAAGTAGTAAATAAGTTGTATAATATATAATTAGTTGTATGAAAAACATGAATATTGTAGCAGGAATATTTCATTTCATGACGTACACGTTTCAGCCCTCAAATTTAATTGACTACAGACTTCAAATCTAATCGAACTGGAAACTCTTCGTGAAAAGTAAAGTCTGCATGAAAATAAAAGCGACTTCACCTCTTAAAATTTTGGTCATATGATACAATAATTAAGATAAGAATTAAAAAATCCTCACGGTTGCAATCAAAGTATCTCCGATGACACATCAAAAGGGTCTACACTTGGACGTACTAATGTATTCAAGTTCACAAGGTTAATTAACAGAATGGAGAGGAGTGGGGTGTTGATCAATTCCTGATAATATTAGTAAAATAGGTGAGACTACAACACAATTGAGAGACTACATTACAATTGATGCAATCTTGATTTTGTACTGCAAACTTAGTTATTAACTCCACTGATATCAGCTACCTCAGCAAAAACATTGATACAATGATCCTTCCCGTTCCAGTGATGAAGTTGGAACAGAAAATGCTGACTCTGTACCGTCCCATACGCTAATCTCCTTATTGAAAGAAGAGTGGAGAGTATGGAGAAGCGTGGTCTTATTAGTGTTTACCCTGAAAATCGGATAACAATTAAATTTGTTCGTGGTGCTAAGGATCCGTGAATCAATTTGATACTAAATAACAATATGGTAAAATCGATTGAAATGTAAGAAGGAATAAAGATATGAACTGGGATGAGCAATAAGAATAATGGTAAAATCCTCGTATGAACAGTGTAAATGGTATCAAGCAACTAGAAAAGTGATGATAAAGTTGAGAGAATCTGATCTCCCTTCGTGGAGTACAAAAAATGCCTCTTATAGGCCCAAAGCTAGAGTTCTAAGTAAGATAAATAACTGATTACAAGATAAATCCCCCAAAATACGGGATAGAATTTCCTCAAATCGTGGCACAACGGCTAAGATGGTTGAGATAATTACTCCTGGCGAAATATTCGGTGAGTGGCGGGATATGCGGATCGAGGCCGGTCTTTAAGCTCTTAGTGTTCCTCGATCGGTTATACCGGTCTGTCTTGTCCCGGCTGCTTCGACTGTCATACCCGACCTCTCAATCCTGGACCGGGAAAGTTCGACCTCACACTGCCTCCATTCCGACTCCCCCAGGTTATGCCCGACCCGATGGCACATAGCTGTAACCGACCCGATTTCGTATAAATGCA